>PVJO010032525.1:0-13098 GCA_004026905.1 Hystrix cristata | reverse complement strand
ACACCTGTCAAAACAAAAAAAGCTACCTGCCACAGGCAATTCATAACCATCAACCTAGGAACTAAACTAAAGAAAGAATAGAAGCTCACTGTGGATCATGGTTCTGGAGGCTGGAGGGTCCAAGGGTGTGGCACCAGCTCCCAGGGAAGGCCATCTTACCACACCACGGCATGGCAGAGGGCGCCCCACTGTGAGACAGCGCAAGCATGCAGCCTGTGCTCTCTCTCTGTCTTCTTCTAAAGCCACCAACACCATCACGGGAGGCCACCATCACGGCCCTGTCTAGTTTTAATGCATCCCAAAGGCCCCACCTTCAAATACCCTTCACATATGAATTTGGAGATTAAGTTTCCAACACAAGAACCTTTAGGAAACACGTTTAAGCCATAGGACCTCAACTCCACAATCCAGCCAGACCCCGATTCTGAATGCCAGACCTATATATCCAGATGTGTCCTCAGCTGCTGCACTTGAATGTCTCACAGGAACACATATTGCCATGTCCCAGACTGATGCCACCACCCTCCCCTCCGTGTTCCCAGTCTTTGTTAAAAGCTCCACCACCCACCGAGAAACCTGGAGTCAGCCTTAGCACTGTGTTGATTCATTCCTCCACTGCATACAATCAACCCTCATGCAAACAACTCTTCCTCTTAAATTCTTTTCACATTATTGTACTTCTCTTCAACTCCATGACCAACTCCTATCCCACAGAGGCCAAAACTTCAATCCAACTGCACCTCAGGCTCCCAGTGCTCAAAAAAAAGTCCAAAATCATTTACCTAAGCCTGCACTGCCCTGCCCTCCACTCACTTCATTACGCTCTGCAAAGAAGCCTTCATCCAGTGCTCCCCCTCACTCTTAAGAGGGCGCCCCATCCTTCCAACACACATGCTCAGCGAGGTCTCTGCATTGCACACCCATCGCACACTGCACACCTCCTTCCTAGCACTTACTAAGGCATGATTAAAATATGTGGTTATGGTTTCTATCTAGATGTCCCCCCAAAGCCTCATGTGCTCACTGGCGGGGCTTCGGGGAGGTGACTGGATCATGAGTATGTGACAATGGATCAGTCCACTGAAGCCCAGTGGAAAGAGGGCAGGACCTGGAATGGTATATTCCCCCCCACCCTGATCTCAGCCCTGTTTCCCGTCTGCCCTGCCACACACTGTTTCTCCCCTGCCAGGCCCCTCTGCCATGCTGCCCTGCCTTGGGGCCAGCCGACTAGGGACTGAAACTTCTAGAAACCGTGAGCTAAAATAAACCTCTCCTTTAAATTGTGACTGTCGGCTTTTGTGTCTCAGCAACAAGAAAGACAATGGTGAATGTTTAAATTTTTTAAATTTATTATGGTAAAAGACACACTGTCATTAATCCCCCAAAACACTGCCCCTCACTTTGAACACACTTATCCAATCGTTCTTGCCACTTTCTGAAGCAGCTCTGGAAGTCTTCTTTCCTGAGTGTCTTTACAAGTTGTGATCAAAAACCTGGTGAATGCTGCTGTTGCGCATCATCCAATAGAAATGCAGGTTTGTAAAAACACACTGTGGTGTGTCCTTGCCTGCCTTATTCACCAGATCATGCGCCATGTGACTTCGGCTCTTCCCACAAATCAAACAGTAACATTCTGAATTGATTCAGGACATCAACACAGCCACAAGCGTGCAACGCAAGACACCCATGGAAGAGGACTTCAGAACTGCTTCAGAAAGTGCCAAGGGGGGCTGAGGATTTAGCTCAGTGGTTAAAGTGCTTGCCTTGCAAGTACAAGGACCCGAGTTCGATCCCCAGCACCAAAAAAAAAAAAAAAAAGTGCCAAGGATGATGGGATCAGTGTGTTTGAAGCAAGGGGGAAGATTCATGGCAATGTGTCTTTCATTGGCAATGTGTCTTTTACTGTAATAATCTGTTTAATTTAAACATTCACCACATGTCTCTATCATATCTCATATAACTAGAATTAAATAGTTGATTGTGCGATTATTTATCGTCTGTTTTCCCTACTAGATAAAAGTTTCAGAAAGGAAGAGACTATATCTGTCATGATCCCTGTTTGACACATCCAAGGACCTTGAAAGGCAACTGCAGAATGAAGGGCCACACAGCTCTGTGGGGTCCTCTCCTCTCTTACCCTCAAGCCAGCTCAGCCTGACCCCATGATGTCAGCAGTCCACACTTGGCACTCCATCAACAACCGAATTTGACTCTTCTTGAATCTCTACCATATCGACCCATAATCTCACATCACCCCACAGGCTCTCAGGTCATGTGCTTGTCCCCTCATGTATAACCCATGCACAGGAAGGAGTGCTAAGGTACGAGGAGCCCCCAGATAACAACAATGTCTGATAGCCATTCGTTCTCTATACATTTTCGTCCATTTCCCACATCACTTAGCTTATGACCCATAAAGCACACTTCGCAAAATGGTGAGGCAGCTTGTTCAAGATCTCAGATGTGAGGAAAACTCTGCGGGCAACTCATCTATCAGATCTGTTCGGTGGGTTGCCAGGGAAGTCTCTGAATGATACAGAAGTCCCAGCCAGTCAAAGCATGCTCGTCGCATTTCCCAGGGTCCCCAGAAGGGGCCCGAAAGAAAGATTCCGTGTCCAGGACTCCAAGACTAGTATCTACATTGTGGTCTTAAATTGTTGACCAAGTAGCCTACCCGAGATAATAATCTCAGTTCACCTGAGTTAGAAAATCTCATTTTTTACTGGATAAGTGATTTTCCAACCATAAGTAAGTTTGGAATGAAATATCACAAAGATAAAATAACTCAGGCTCACATTTTTGTTAAATTTAAGGATAAGTTTTGTAGCCATCAGGACACTTAACACATATTTGGTATTTTCCTGTTTGCAAAGTCTAAGAGCACCTGACACGGAAAATGCCAGTCTAAATACGACTATGCATCGTTTACTGTAGTATTTATTTAACAATTATTAAGCATAGTCTTTGAACCCCGAGCTAGAGAAATGCAAGAGTTAGTATAGTATAATAGGGCTGAAAGGACCCTGTTTTAAAGACGTTTTGGCTGTGGTTAGTGGCTGAATTGTGTCCCTGTCCCCCTCCTCGGTGTCCGTGCCACAGTTCTGCCCACCCCACCCAGGGCAGTCCACGGCACTTCCGCCTGCTCCCACCCGGTGAATTCGGCATTCCTCTTTTGCTCCTTCAGATTTCCAACATCTGGGGAGCCGATCCCTGTATGAAATCTCCACTACTACAGAGGTGTGCTTTTAGGTTTCCTGACTGAATCCTGATTAATTTAGCTTATAATTTTTCTGAAGATATAAATATACAAAAGTTCAACAATATAGACAGGTCAAGATTCACAATAAACCACACACATGATCTGGGTAGCGATTTCTTGGATAGTACATCAAAAGCAAAAATAGATGGGATTGCATCGACCTAAGAAGCGTTGCACGGCAGAGGAAACAATAACAGCGTGAGGAGACAGCCCACAGACTGGGAGAAAATACGCTCAAACCAGACATCGGATAAAGGGCTATAAGGAAAATACAAAAGGAACTCAACTCAGTATCCAGAAAATAAACGTATCACTTAAAAACTGGGCAAAGAACCTGAATAGACTTTTCTTGAAAGAAGACATATGAATGGCCAACAGGTAAAAGTGTCCAACCTCACTCATCGGGGAAATGCAACTTAAATACACAGTGACGTGGTGTTCCACATTTGTTAGAAGGACAACTACCAAAAAGATGAAAGATAAAAAGTGTCAGCGAGGGCAGGGAGAACACGGGGTCTTTTTACATCGTCAGTGGGGATTAATACAACCATCATGGAAAACAGAATGTAAGTGCCAAAAAAATTAAAAACAGAAATTATCCTCTGCTCCAGCAAGGCCCACTCCTCAGTGCACACCAGAGGCACTGAAATTGGCACACTGGAAGACATGCACCACCCCCGTGTCCAGGCCACACATGTCCACAGCAGCCCGAACCCGGAAATCCACTGAGTTGCTTATCACCAACGAACACAGAGAGAAACACGGTGCATATGCACATGGGAAAACCACAAAGCCTTTAAAGAGGAGGGATTTTGTTGTTTGCGACAACAGACGAACCTGGCAGACATTATGCTAAGCCAGGAACAGATAGACAAATACCAAATGATCTCACTGACATGTAGAGTGTGAAAGAGTTAAACTCGGAGAAGTCCAGAATGTAATGGTGGCCGCAAGAGGCTGGGGAAGGACAATGAAATGTTGTTCAAAGGGTCCAAAGTTCCAGCTAGACAGAGAAGTAAGATTTAGAAATCTATCATACAGCATAGGGCCTAACCTTAATGTGTATTTCAAAACTGCTAAAAGAGATTTTTAAGTGTTCTCACCACAAAAAAGGAATAAATATGTGAGACAATACGTGTTAACTTGATTTAATCATTCCAAAATGTACATATATATCAAAACATCACATAATACCCCACAAATACATAAAATTTGTCATTTGTCAAGTAAAAATACATGTTTTAAATCTTTCCATGATTCACAATAAGTTGCGTAGACAATGGTACAAGTAAATAAATACTCTCAATTCAACGTCGATGAGAATATAAATTAAATCAGATTTTCTGCAAGAAAATATGGCAGTATGAATCAAAAACTAAGAGATACAGTGGTACTTCAGTTCAGGAAAGCTTGTGTTTGCGAACAATTTGGTTTGCAGGCAGAAGCGTTTGGCAAAATTTTGTTTTTGTTTGTGAACTCTGCATCAGGTGATGAACAAGACCGAAGCCATCTTTTCCAGAATCATGGAAAAAATTAAACGTGTGAACTGAGGTACCAACTGTATAGTTTGAAACCTAGAATTCTACTCTAGGAATTATCCTCAGAGGTACTAAGACACATGTTCAAGATTTATGTACAAAGGTACCCATTGTGATGATGTTTACAATATTAAAAATAAAAACAAAACCATACCAAAACCCCGTCAATGAAGACCTAGTTAGTTAAATTATTTCATACACACAAACACACATCCTAAGTAGCTATTAAAATAATGTGGCTCTATAATTCTTGACATGGAAACAGAGCCATCTCATAAATTCTTAAGTGGCAAAGCAGGTTTTCAAAGAGAATATTACCATATCTTTTTGAAAGTCTGGAAAATAATTGTAATTATTTCATAACAAACCACTACTGACAGTAATTATTTCTGGGTCATAGGAATTCAAGTGACTGGGGCAAAATGCTTGGGGCAAAAAGAAGCTGTCCATTAGTAAAGTCACAAAAATCCAAACAAAAATAGAGTACTGTTTTAAAGTCCATATGTAAATGTATAAGTGTTTAAGATACAGATAGATATATAAGCATATATTTGAAAATTTTGAAGGTAAAGATATGCTGCATTTATTGTATTTGATCCAAATTTACAAGGCTTTTCGTTCTGCAATTTCTGGCTTTTCTATTGTTTCTCTGTCATCTTCATTTCTTCATGATCCATATTCAAGCAACAATAAAAACATAATAGTCCATATGCCAGCATCTTACCTATGTCTGTGCCTAATTGGATATAAAGACGTCGACAAGGGGCCGGAGCAACCAGACAACAGTCCCTGCGGCCTTGGAGTCAGAACTGCCCTAAGTATTTCCCAATCTGTTGCTCAAGCTTGCAAAGAAACATCTGCATGCCTCCCTCAGGAACCGCCCCCCTGCATCGCCCTGTGCATGTTCCAGCCGAGGGACAGTGGACCTATGTCTAGAAGAACTCCTGCAACCAAAGGCAGAAGTGGGTATCCAAGCCCAGGGAACTCTTCCCTCCAGGCCTGCGTGCCACCTGCAGCTCACCGGCTGCCCCTTGAGCCCGCCGGTCCTCAGAATGGCGCACACACCTGCCTCCAGGAAAGGATCACACCTGCTCCCAGAAGCCCTTCCACTCCTTAATACACTTTTACTTACAGAGTTCAAGTGCATAACTGAGGTCTAAAAATACCATTGCTTGCCAGAACTGAAAGGCTGAAAGCTCAAATTTTCCCAGGCTTCCCCCATATCAAAAATGCAGATTTTTTTTCCATACTAGCAGAAGCTTGGGGAATTGGGACCAAAGGCAATGGGGTTCAGCCTCCATCTACTCCCTGCTGTCCTGGGGAAAAACAGGTGCTGCTGCTTTGGAAGACACGCAATGCCTAGCAGAGTCTTACAGAACACAAAGAACACTCGCAAAACGTTAGCATGGGCTCGAGGGACTGGGAACCATGAGCCAGGCAGAATGACACGGAGCAGACTTCAACGCACCTGTAACGACCCTTGCAAGTTAAGACACACCAACTCATAAAGTCATGGTTTTGACCAGCGTCCTTGTTCCTGATGGTAGTTCACCATCAGAGAGAGCAGTAAATTATAATTTAAACTCATTATTTCCCCTGGCTTCATTCACATAGTCAACCAAAGTTCTCCTGTATATTCTACACTTAAAGCACCATGCTAGGTCTTTGCTGCAAAGATTTTCCCTCAGTCTGAAGGGGAGAAAGAAATGTACAGAAATTAAGCAATGTGGTGAAAAAAGATATAAAATGCATAAATATTGGAAAAGGAGAAATAAAACTTCCTTACTAGCAGGTGATATAATAGGCCATCTAGCAAACCCCCCAAAAATTTATAAACAACTACAAGATCTACTATGTGAATTGAGGAGGGAAACAAGATATAGAGTTAAAATGCCAAAATATGTTGTATTTCTATATGCTAGCAATTGACAGTAAAAAAATAGAATTTAAAAATAGTACAATTTACAATGGTATAAGAATCAAATATGTAGGATACATTTAATAAAAATGCACAAGACCTTGACATTGAAAAAACAGATACACAGTGCACATGAATTACGAAGACAGCGATTTCCCATCTTGACCTACACATCCAACAGTCACAGTCAAAATCCCAGCAAGCTCAGGTTGGTTTGTTTTTTGTACAAATGGACAACTTTGTACTGAAATTTATATGGAAATTCAAAATATCTAAAATTGCCAAGACAATTTTGAAAAAGAAAAACAGAATTTAGATTCCAAGACATCCCATAAAACTATGTTAAACAAGACAATACACATTTTAAAAATCTTGACTAGGCACTTTGTAAGATACCTAAATAGACAATAAGTATGGAGTTAAGACAATATATCTCATCAAAATCACAATGAGATCCCACTACTCATACAATGAAATGAAAAAAGATACACACACACACACCCCATATACATATATACACACACACACACACCATTATATGGTGTATATATATATGGGGTGTATGTGTATATATGGTATATTTATACATACACCATATATATACCACATATACCATTATATGACAGCAAGGATGTACATCAACTCTCATATATTTCTGATGACAGTGTAAGATGGAATAACGCCTTCAGAAAACCATTTGATGGTTTCTTTTAAAGTTAAACATACACCTACCCTGTGAGCCAGCAACCCATTCCTAGGTAGATGTCCAAGAGAAGAACAGATTAGTTCAAGAATGTTTATAATATCTTTATAACCCATCCACATATCCAGCCACAGAAAATATACAAATTGTCAGATGCTCACACAGCAATCAAAAAGAACACTCTGCTGACAGACACAACAGTGTAGAGGGTGCTCCAAAACCTGACATTGAGAAAAATAGCCTGACACGAAAGAGAACGTATTGTACGATGCTGTGTATTTGAAGTTCCAGGACACGAAGAAGAATCTTCAGTGACAGAGACCAGATCGGTCATTACTTCTGGTCGCTGACAGCGTTATTAACTGGCAAGAAACCCGAGGGAGCTTGGGGGGTGGCAGAAACACTCTGCATCCTGATCTAAGCTGCTGCTGCACGGGAATATATATATATAAGAATCCATCAGGTTATACAATCATAAGTTTTGCATATTACTATACATCTCAAAGTAAAAAAAATACAGAAATGACAAGATGGTAGGAAGAGTGACAGGAAAGACGTATGTGCCAAGGGCTCTTGGGACAGTGACATTTCTGGGCTGGCCGGGAAGGATGTGGAGAAGGCAGAAGTCAGTAAGAGTATTACATTTAAAATGACACTTAGGAGAGGGAAAAGAGTCCGATGAGGGAGAGAAGGAAGTTAAATCAGACTCCCAAGCGAGAGAGATCAGGTCCAACCACATAAAATTTCTGATATTCAGCCACTTTTCAACCTTCTAAAAATGACAGCTTCATATGACTCAGCCTAATGGGTAAAGAAAAAACAGAGGCCAAGAGAAGCTTTTTTGGACACTCCTCTCTCTCAGGAAAAGGAAAGGAAAAGTCAGCCAAAAAGCAGACAGGGAAAGCAAGTAAGATAATCATAGCAATATAATACTTTAATAGGTTCTATGCATTCGGGAAAACGTATTGCTTTCATTAAAAATGATCTCATTAAAAACTCTTGTCCTTGAACACTTTACCGAGCCTATACACAGCCAAAATGCATACAAGAGGAAGGTTCAGCTTCCAAACCATCCAAGAAATGGGTGTGAAAACCACAGGATGCCAGGCCAAAGATTCTTGGAAATGCTGGTACATGTTTCTGGCAAGAGCTTGGGAAAACACGCTCACACATCTCTCTCTGAAGTGCAAATTCATACAGAATTTCTGGAGAGCAACTTATCTGCATGTATAAAATTCCTCATATCTTTCATATGTTGTGACACCAGGCTTCTAGGAATTTTTCCTAGGCACTTACTATGTGCATAAGAGAAAATGCACAGAAAGCTATAGATAAAAGATGCTTACAACAACCTTATTTATAATACAAAGACACTAAGATAACCCAAACATCTAACAATAGGATACTTCAAAATATTATACACTTATTTTAAAAAGTACCCTTTTGTAAAGCTGGGTAATGGTATAAGAGAAAGCTCAGTAAAAACCTAATCTTCAAAATAAAGCTGTCCGTTTTTAGCTGATGAAGAAAAAGAAATATATCTATAGATATAGATACAGATTATTGGAAAGAAATTACACCAAGTGCCGGAATTACAGTAACAATTTTCTTTTTTATCCCATATTGTAGGTTTCAAACTCCCCCCGAAACTCATGAGCCAGAGGCTTGGCTGCCAGTTGACGGGCTTTCAGGAAGTAACTGGCCATCCAGGCTCTCAGATCACCAAGTGGATGAATCCAACGAGGAGATCATGCTTTGATAGCATGGCTGGGAAGTGACAGAACCAGGAGCTGAGGCCCAGCTGAAAGGAGTGGATCACAGGGGCATCCTTGGGGACCATTTCTGGCTCCAGCCTCTTCCTCCCCAGAAGTTTCACTGTCTGCTTTCTGGCCACCATGAAGTGAGCCAATGTCCTCCATCACAGCCATCCACCATGATGTTCCTGCCTCTCCCCAGTCCCCAAGCATCGGAGCCACAGACCATGGACTGGACGCTCCGAAACCATGAGCCAAAATAAACATTTCCTTTCTGAGCACTACGATTAAAATTCTAACAATACATATAAATAGTACAAAAACCAAAAAAGAACAAGGAAAAGAAAAGTCATGTTTATTAGAAAATATTTTGCCTGTTCTTTTCTCAATTTTTGAAATGGCTTTAACATTCTGTGAGCTGTTCTGCTTACATTTTTGTAAGAACACTGTCCCCCGGAAGGTGCTGGACTGCTGCTCTCCTGGGTGCAACAGGCTCCCGGGAGGTGAAACTGAAATGATGAGAGCGCAGACACAGGATACAATTTTTGCAGCCACGCAGCACTTGCCATGTAGCAGTTCAAAGGCATTAAACGCAATCATCAGCGTGAGAAAGGGCAACTCTATTATCCACAGTTTCTATGTGGGAAACAGACGCTCATGATGACTCTGCAGAGAGGAAACGTCCTCTCACAGCAAGAAGAACGTGGGGAACCAACACCAGGTAACTCTGTCTTGGGGCAGCTTTAGGAATGAAGATGTCCTCCGATAATGTCTCGAGCATGTACCGCAAACGCTGGTGACCAGGTGGCCAGCATCACACACGGCCAAGGGCACGCACTCCTTCCCAAAGCACACGCACTTTTCACTGCTTTTCTAATGGCAACTGTGGACTTGTCCAATCACTGACACATGTCTCCTTGCTGTCCCTGTGGCCCGCCCACTACTCACATCTGCACAACAGTGTGCTGGCCGGGACTCAGAATTCCACCTGAAATGGTCAGGAGCGGGGTGAGGCAATGCTGGACCGTCTTCCCCAGAGGTCCCCTCTGCTCACTTACTCCCCATGTTGGGAGATTCCCTGCCCCTTCCCCATCGCCCCTTTTAGTGGAATGGCCCATCTGGACCTCAGCGCTAGGGGTGAAAGGCCCATTCTGACTGAACTCAGACAGAGCAGAGCGACCCCTTCCCTGCAGCCTGGAGGAGTCCTGATCTGGATGGTCACCCTGCGCTGTGGCTCCTCCCGCAGTGGACACCAAACTGTCCCTGGAGGCTGGACTGTGCACACGGACATGGAAAGCGATGTTTTTAAGGCTGCACCAAGAAAGAAAAAAGACTGACATGTGGAAGAAACGCTGATTCTGGTGACACCAACAGCCTCGAAATTCCTTTGAAAAGGAAAAGTAAGCTAGAATTAATAAAAATTCTGTAGAAATGAGATAAATTAAAAGAAGGTATGAGGCTGATGTCCTGAAGAGTCTGCCAGCAGACCCAGGTGTGGTGGCGCATGCCTATAATCCCAGCACTTGGTAGGCTGAGGCAGGAAGATCACCATGAGCTGGAGGCCAGTCTGAGCTGCATGATGAGTTCAAGGTCAGTCTGGGCTACAAAGTGAGACCCTGTGTCAAAAACAACAAGAGTCTGGCCGCAGAGTTTCGAGTGGGTTTTAGAACCTTGTCCCATCTCTTCCCTTTTCGTGAAATCTGGTTCTTCCCACAAAACTCGGAGGAGAGCAGCTCCTCCCCCTGTTCCCCTCAGCTGCTGCTACTGAGCCAAAGGATGGAGTGGACTGGAAGGGGCTGGTGGCTGAACTGCCCTGAGTTCGCCTCCCCTGTAATCGGCCTCCTCGCCAGCTGCCCCTCCTCAGCCTTCCGGGGGCGGGCCTTCCCACCTCTAGAGGCAAGGGGGCTAAGGGACAGCCCAGGCCTCCCCTCTGCCCAGGAGCACTCTCAGCATCTCGGCGAGGCCTGGCTAGAACTCCCTCAGATGCGGACCTCATCCCTCCCCGCTCCCATTCAAAGGCCCAAACATGACATCGCCACTGTGTCTAGGGGCATCTCAAAGTTCACCGCCTCCAAGACACACATTTAATTCCTCTTCCCCCATCCTCTCTCCTGCCCAGTCTTCCCCCATATCAGCAAATGAAAGCTCCACCAAGCCAGCTCCTCCGGAAAAAATGCCAGCCACCTCGATTCACCTCTTTCTCAACACCCCACATCCAGCTCTCCATCAAACTCTCAATGTCCCTACGTGGCCACTTCTCACCAAGCCCACCGCCACGGTCACCACTGGTAGGAGTGATTACCACCGTCTCTTGCCTGGTCTCATCACGTCCACTCCTGCCTTCTATATTCTGTTTTTCACACAGCCACCAGACAGACCTTTTAAAAACACAGATCATGCCCTAGAATCCTAATTTAAGACCCTTCTAATCATGGGCTCTGCACTGCACCTAGAACCAAGAGTCTGAACTCCTGGTCACACCAGCGGGCCCTCTGTGCGGTCTCCCTCCCTCAGACCCAAGTCCCGCCCCACCCCGTGATCTGTGCTGCAGCCCCGCTGACTCGGGGCCCCTGTGCTGGAGCTGCTGTCCCAGATCCCTGCACCGTTGGCGCCCCCATCGCCCAGGCCTCCACACATTTCCTCTGACCACAAGGTCCCCTCTCTGCCACTCTGATCCCCTTTCATCGCTCATCGGCATCTGGAAGCACCGTGTTCCTTGACCAGCAAGGGAAGGCAGGTGTCAAAAGCAAGCCTGAGCAGAGCAGGCTAAGGAAGGCAGGTGAGTCACGGCGTCTGCAGACCATGAGTGCCGCCTCCGGACCGCGCGGGTCACGAACCTGAACCCGAGGGAAGACACGAGCTGAGAAGAGACGGCAGAGAGAAGCCAGACAAGCTTCGTGCAGAAAGCACAGCTTCACCTCTAGTCACTTCCTGCCAGCATGCCACAGAGCCCGCAAGCCTCTCTGCCCCCGTATCTGGGAGTTTGTCTGGAGTGTATTTTCCATGAACTCTCCCTCTACCTGAGCCAGCTGCAGGGAGCGGCCAACAGCACCGGCTCAGAGCAGACTGCAAAGCCACAGCTGCCCCTGCTTTTGTCCCGCTTCTAACCCAAAATAGCATCCTGGGGAAGGGAGCTAGGCCGAAGACGATGCTGCACACCACGTGCTTCCCCCATGTTGCAGGGAGAAGTGTCGAGCCCGGAGTGCCTGCCTTCCTCAGGACTCCTCGCTGGTCCCCGCTGGTCCCCGGCAAAGTCAGGACGGAGATGGGCAGATCTGCCCTTCCTCTCCTGAGACAGCGTCTCTGTGGAGCCCACGCGTGCGGAAGTTAACTGCAGTCACACAGCCCTTGCTCTCCAAAATGGGGGCTAGAGACAACTCTGCCACCCAGAGCCCACTAGTCACTGAACACACATTCAGCACACCAGCAAGGCGCCCTCCCCACAGCAACGCCGCTGCCACGGAGCAGCCTCCCGCACCTCCTACAGCCGGTCACGCCACCGCTCTGCACGAATATTAACTGCAGCGCACAATTAATAAATTGGAGTACTTTCCCTCTGCACATCTGAACATATAGAGCAATCTGCCAATGCTGAAGGAAAGCCCTCGTGCTAGGAGGCGTTAAATCATATTTAAGGAAGTGAGAGACTCAGACACAATGATAATGGCAAGCTTGCCCAAATATTACAGAGCATTTGCAGCAAAGTGCCACAGCAGCGGGGGAGCCCCTGCCTCTTCTGCCTCCAATTAGTCATACCTTGTCAGATAATAAGAAAGACCTGATTGCAAACACAGAGCCACTTCGCCACACTCTTCAAGCCTTTTTAATAAAAATAGATCCCCGCTGCCACCCACCTTCTCTGGAAAAAAGGAGGCCGCGCAGGAGACATAATTCATGTTGCTTCCAGTGACTCCCGAGAAAGGTTA
>PVJO010032524.1:0-13096 GCA_004026905.1 Hystrix cristata | reverse complement strand
GGCATCAACACCAAAGCAACATGGTCAAGACTGAGCAAAGATAACATCATCCTCGCCAAAAACAATGGAGTGCAGATTCCGCAATGCAGAAAAGGCCAAGGAAGAAAGGGAGAAGTCTGGAACTGGCAAAGCAGATGCCCCAGAATATAAGACCCACTCAAAAAACGGCCAACTGAAATGAACACACATGTTTCAGAAGAAGAAGTACAAATGGCCAATAAATACATGAAGAAATGTTTGATCTCTCTAGCCACTAGAGAAATGCAAATTAAAACAGATTTCCATCTCACCTTAGAAAGAATGGCTATCATCAAGAAATTAAATAATCACAATTGCTGGCAAGGCTGCAGGGAAAAAGTAACTCGTTCATACGGTTGGTAGGTAATGTAAACTAGTCCAACCACTACGGAAACCAGTGTGAAGACTCTTCAAAAAATTGAAACTAAAAATTCCATTTGACCCAGCTATTCTCCTTCTAGGTATCTTCCAGAAAGAGCTGAGGACATCATACATTACAATAATACATGCTCAGTCATGTTGACTGCAGCACAACTCATCAGAGCTAAATCCTGGAAACAACTTATAAGTGCATCAACAGATGAAATGATAAAGAATATGTGGTATTTACATATGATGGAGTATTACGCCATAAACATAAACTTGAGTCATCTGTAGGAAAGTGGATGTACCTCAAGACCATAATATTAAGTGAAATAAATTAGGCACACAAGCTTAAATATCAAACGGTTTATCATGTGAGAGAAATATACATAAAGAGTAAAGTAAAAGAAAACAGGAAACAGGGAGATTGATCATTTGCAAATGAGAACAGGATCAAGCAATAGAAGGAAGAGGGCGGGAGGGGAGGGAAAGGAGGCGAAAAAGGAATTAGATGTGTCCGGCACAAGCAATGTAACCATCACGTACTACAAACACATACTAATAAAAATAAAAATTTTAAAATTATTTTTACTAAAAACAAAAAACAGTAAAATATAAAAGATTAAACAAATTTTCCATCATTCTTACATTCATTTAAAATTTAAAAGAACTAGAAGGATACTTACACCCAGAGCCACACTGCTCTCCCTCTGCTAACCCCAATGACACACTTAGCGGGCACCCTGGACGGTGAGGGGCCAGCCCTAAGGCAGCACCTGCCAGCCCGTCAGCCGCGGGCCCATTTCTGCCCACTGGAACTGCAGCGGGCGCCCGCACCCCAAGTGAGAGCCAGATCCAGAAACCCAACACCATCTGCCTTCGCTCCAGCTCCTGAGGGACGACTTCGGGGATTTTGTGAACAAATTACTAAATACAGTCGTCATTCAAAATTAAATTACAGAAACTTACAGTTAAATAGATAAGACAAGTTCATAAATACTCATGCTTCATCATTATTTTATTTCATCTGATTATTATGCATGCTCTTGGGAGTTCTTAGATCAATTGTACCTAGAAAACACTGTGTACTGATAAGCTACAAACTCTGTGCTCTTGAAATTGACCAGGTGGGAGCATTTTCACCATCTGAATTGGGGAATACTCCCCATCGGGCCTTTCGTTCCCCCAGAAAGCCTGCTGTTAAACACTGACCAGCACCTCAGGGTGTTTCCAGCGGACCCCAAGCGCTCACGCCCATAATTCCCTTCCACCTGATAAGAATTGTACATTCGTTTCCATTAACATACACAACTGGCTTTCACAGAGCGTCTTTGCTTTTACTTAAAAAATTAAACTACTGAAAAGTAAAAGTAGTTAACTCCATGGAACCACTTAATTAAGTCTTCAGAGAAAGACTTTTCCTTTCTGGCTACAAAAAAAAAAAAAAACTTCCAATAAATAGAGGAGGGCAGGGGGCAAGGGGGAAAGACTGCAGTGTAAACCCCAAATCAGCGTTTCCATCAATATTGTCCTCTAACCTACATGAACTACTTCTCTTAAAGATTTAAAGCAGCCACAGGTAGCTTTCTCAGTCCCCATAAATGGCGTATCCTGTCCTCATCACAAAGTATCCCCCCTTCCAACACTTCACATCCAACAGATGGCAGGGCCGTTTTCCACGCCCTTCTTCTTTCCGTAAAGTGGAGCAACACCAACCAGTTGTCGTCCTACAAAGAGACAGCACCCAACATGGACTGATTTAGAAGCAGCCTTGTCAGAATTTTGAAAGCCTGCAATCTTCCAAAAATCCATGATCTTCAAGTGTGCTTTCTACGCACAATGAACAAGATAATTATTAGGTCCTTGCCTTGACTATTTAACTTTCCCTTTAAAAGGGACAACTCTGAGTTATTCCTCCAAAGTTTATCTTCTCTTTTACAAAATAATGTGCATGTGACTTGTGTTTGCGCAAGCAGGCAGACACACGCGTGATTTAAAGAATGACCTTTGTATTTATAAACTACATTTTCTTTTTATTCCAAAAGGAGCTGTAGATGGGTATATTTAATATTATCACCTTTCTTATCAAGAAGGTTATACATGCCATAACTGTCACTCGCCATCAAAACATCTGCCAAGTATGAACAGGGGGTCTCTCACTCTTCCAACAAACAATTATTAGGCAGCTAATAATAACATAGTCATACTGACTCAATATAGATGCTTCAGACTAATCATATATAGGACTATGCATTTGTTTTCTATTATCACCAATTAATACAAAATAAAAAGAGTCTCCAATTTGGAATGAGAGGAGAGAATTATACAGTGAGTTATACATGCTCTAATTGACTAATCTTAATTCACAATGTGCCTGACACTACCAATGGCTATTTGTACAAATTTCTCTTGAAACAAGACAGGATTCTTTAAACAGAAAACTGTGTAAGTACCACACACTTATTGACTGCACCACTGGAGCTCCTTTTAAACAGAAAGCTGACGCTGGATAAGGTGACTTCAAACAAATGTCACCCAAATGATGCTCCATGGAGTACAGATTACACAGGATGTTTTTTTAAAAACGGTCTCTTCCATTAAATATATTTGGGCAGTGATGGATCAACAGAGTTAAAGAGGATTTTTCCTAAGTGCTCCTCGGATTTGACCCTCTCCTTCCAGGAATATCTTAGACAAATGGTATTCTGCAGATCGTATCCTGAGAAACGCTGGCTCATGCCATACTTTAGCCTAAGTATTTAAATAGGAAAAGAATGTTTAAAAGGATAGAAAACAAATTCACATGGCTGTTCACAGGTCCTTTGCTCAGTACTAAGATTCCTGAGCCCGATACATTTGGCTTTGCTACTCCTAGTCTGTGCCGAATGATCAACACTATCCACCCTTTATGACTGTTCAAATACCCCCGCCCTAGAACCCTGCCCTCATCCCTCAGACAGGATTTACAGCAGGATCTCTACAACCACTTACAGTAACCCAGTATATTATATTATGCACACGACCTCGCCCTTAATTTCCTGTATGCTTGCCTGGGAGGGGAAAGGAATTTATATATATATATGGCCTATATATCCATTGACGGATGGAAAAAGAAAATGTGGTATTTATACACAGAGAAGTACTAATCTGCCATAAAGAAAGATAAATTGGAGTCATTTGTAGGAAAATGGATGCACCTTGACACCATATGTTAAGTGAAATAAGTCAGACAAAATAAACGTAATAGGAAGTAGGGAGATGGATTTTGTTCAAACGGGAAGAGGATCACAAGATGGAGGGAGGGGAGGGAAAGAGAATGAAAAAAGAATTAAGATGTGTTATGTACATGTACCAACTCCACAGGAGGAATGTGATCATTATGTGCTGCAAACATGGACTGATAAAAATAAGCAAACAACTGAAAGGCTGACCTACTACCATGATGACAATAGTGAATAGCTCACTGGAAATTGATAAGACGAAAAAGATGGAACTGGTTAGAAACAGACAGTTTCAGAAGAATGTCAATTATGGAGTATTTTGCTGAAAGGAAAATTAAGCTTTTTTGCTCTTCAAATATATCTGGATTATTACAGGCTTCCATAAAGTGTTAAAATTAAAACCACATCTTCAAAATTCCTTAAAAGTATTACTTTGACTCTGTGCCAGACTTTAACATCAGTGGTAATCTTTTTATAGTTTCTGAATTGCAGAGATACTGCCGTAAATGAATAGAATCCAAAAATGTATGCTCAGAGATTACATCTGACCACTCAAGTATTGAACAAATCATAACTCTTAAGAAAATTCAGTCTATGTGTTAAAAGAGACAGGTTCCTTTTTGGGGGTGTCACAGTCTAAGTCTGGCAGCATCCAATGCTGGAAACCAAGAGCACGGCACCCGCGCAACTGACTACTCACAGGCTCTCAAGATAAAAAAAAAAAAAAAAAAAACACTACCAACCTCCAACTTCTTAAATAATAAGTCCTCTTCAATCAAGGAATAAAGGCAGGCTGGAGGTACACAGCTCAGTGGTAGAACACTTGCCTAGCACGTGCGAAGGCCCTGGGTTTCATCCCAGTATTACAAAGGAAAGCAAGGAGGGAGGGAAAAAGAAAGAAGAAGAAACAGCAAGTAACTCAACTCAAAAGAAAGAAAGCAAAAGACTGAATTTAAAAATTGACAAAGAGCAAAATAAAAGCTAGATAATAGGAAGTAGAGACATAGCTCTTTCTCATATGGGAAGAGGATCAAGAGATGGAGGGAGGGAGAAGTGGGGGGTGAAAAAAGGAATGAAGATATGTTATGTACGTGTACCAACTCCACACAAGGAATGTAAATATTATATACTGCAAATGTGTACCAAAAAATAAAAAATAAAAATGAGCAAAGAATCTGAATAGCCACTCCTCAAAGTCACTTCTCAGATAGCCAGCAGGCATGCGATAAATGCTCACCATCACCCACCATCAGGGAAATGAGACCAATAATCACAGTGAAGTAGCCTTCCCCAGTCTGCAGAGCAGCTACTACCAAAACAAAGAAGGGGGGTGTTGACAAAGATGTGGAGAAAAGGGAGTCCAGTGGGAAGGTAGATTAGTACAATCATTACAGAAAACAGTTTAGAGGCTTCTCAAAAATTTCAAAGTACAATCCCACTACTAGGTATACAGCCAAAGGAAATAAAAGCGGTATACTGAACAGACATGCATAAGCCCACATTCATTGCAGAACTAGTTACAAAAGCCAGGATATGGAATCAAACTATGTGTACAGCAGTGCTTAAAGAATGAAAATGCGGTGTTTACAGACAAGAGAATATCATTCATCCTTTAAAAAGAAGGAAACCCTGCTGTTTGCTACAACGTGAGTAAACCTGGAAGCCATTATGTCAAGTAAAATAAGGCAGACATAGAGAGACAAATTTGCATGGTCTCGGGTGCAGACTCACAGAAATTCCAACTCACAGAAAGAGAAGGTAAAATGGCGGTGATGAGAGGCTGGGGGCTGGAGGAGTTGGGGAGAGACTGGTCACAGAACACAAAATTTCAGTTAGGATGAAAAAGTTCTGAAGATCTATTATACATAATTATGACTACTGTTCACAACAATATATTATTGCAAAGAAAACAGATTTTAAATGTTCTCATCACAGATAAGATGGTATGTCAGGTATGGCATGTTACACAACATGATTTAGCCTTTCCCACAAATACATATATCAAAGCATCATATATACATCATAACCATTTATAACTTCTCCATCTAAAAAGAATGTTTAAAGGAAATAAAAGTAGGCATAAAACTTCTCATTCTCTTGTTTTTAAAAGCTTTAGATTCAATACCAGGTTATAAACTTCATCTCAATATTTTTATTATTTTTGCTGTGTTTGAATTAAAAGGGAAAATATCCATTTTAAAATGGGAAAAAAAAAAAAAACAGGCGTTGGCAGTGCAAGCCTGTAATCCCAGCACTTGGGAGGCTGAGGCAGGAGGATCACTGCAAATTCAAGGCCAGCCTGTGCTATATGTTAAGTACAAAGCCAGCCCTGACTACACAGTGAGACCCCTCGAAACAATCAAAGCAAATAAAAGGTGGAAAAAAATAAGTACACATATAATTTTAGTCCCCAGTCTCCGAGAGAGCTGTATCTTCAAGGAAGCTTGATTTACAGAATAAAAATGTTATGTGACACCCACACAGGCTTTTCAGACACACTGGTAGTTGATCTCTAACGACATTCTGATAATGAAAAAGCCGCAAATTTAAACTATGGGGGGCAAGCAGGTCGTAGATTTGTCACTTTCGCTCAGTATTTCCATCTATTTTAAAGAGCTTTGTTGACTTACTCGAGAACAAAAGTAACAGATGATTATACACATTGATTATGGTCATGTATGAGGAGGTGACAAGTGAGACATTGCGCCGTCCACACCGGAACACATCACCAGGAGCTCTGTGCCCGAAGACACGACCGCAGCCCTTGATAAGGGGTGAGGACTCAAGCCTATTAACAAAATTGGTGGGGTTCTGCAGAGTCATTTGCATAGAAGGATCTGTAGACAATACGATTCACATTACTTCTCAACTCACTCAACAATAAGCCACATTGTATTTAGTATCTCCCTAAATGAAAGTAAAATGAGAAGTGGTTTTGTTTTGTTTCTTTAATATATACTCTACTTGGTCCCTGTTACGGCTTGTATGCAGATGTGCCCCCAAAGCCTCATGCAGTCACAGGTGGAGCTTCTCACAGGGGCTGGATCTAGGGTGTCTGACGCTGGAATTAAGGGTCCTCCACCCTGGGTGTGAGTGCCACCCACCCCCCAAGGGCGTGTGGCCTGGATGGACTACAAGGGACAGAAAAGAAAGAAGGCTGCTGCTGCCACTTGCAGCTGCTGCTTCCGCCTGCACTTCTCTGCTGTGAAGTGTTTCTCCCCTGCGATGCCCCTCTGCCCCAGCGCCCTGCCTAGGAGCCGGCCAACCACGGACGGCCACCTTTGCAGAGTGTGAGCTGAAATAAACCTCTCCTCCTTTAACTTTGCGTGTTGGGTATTTTGTCTCAGCAACACGAAAAGTAACAAAGACAGTTCTGCAAATACATTGTTGCAGAAAACAATTACTAGCTAAGGACCACAAAAGTACTGGAGCCTTATAAAGTCCAGGACCCAAAATCATCTAAACAACTATCCCATAAATCAGAAGTGCCACCGCTGACCAGCTCTGTGGCCTTGGCCAAGCCACCTCATCCCAAGATCACTGTGAAGGGAGACTGTAATCTTTCCCGCATGCCCAAGTGATGATGTCAAAGGTGTTCAATGAAATAGATTACAATGAGATACATAAATTTCAAGTATTATCCACTTTCCTCAGGGGACTACTTTTACCCCCACAACATTCTCGCCTCTCTTCTAGTGGGGCATACAAGCACCACAGGAAAATTACACCACTGACAAATCCCAAACCTCCACACATCACAGGAGCAACGCACTTCGATGCAGAGTGAACAGCTCTCCAGACAAACATCCGCACTGTGGCAGTTTCTCCAAGAGGAACGTCTGGTCCCAACTCTCCCCACATCCCATCAGGCACCTGGGCAATTTCAGTCTTGTTGTCTCCCCCTCGCGCCGCTCTGAAGAACTCAGTACCCCATCAGTAAGGTAATTTACGACTTCCCAATACCAAATTCCTCCAGGGGCCCACGCCATGCTGGGGCAACGTGTAAATTCAAACGTACCTGACAGCTCTTGACAGCTGCCACTCTGCAGGTCTCCCGGAGCGCACTTCTTCCCTCAAGGCTGTTCTACTCTTACACATGACACATTTGCACAAAATATTACACAGCAAGAAGAAACAATAGATCTAGTGCCTCTTGCATTTTTAAGACATAAAAGTGGCAAAACTGCAAACAGTTGCTATATCAGGGTGTTACAATGACACAGGGCTAATAGGACAGAGAGAAAAAGACAGCGATTCACTCTAAGGAAATTGCTCGCATGACATTGAGGGCAAGCTGGAGATCCCACAGTGCTGTGGGAATGAAAGTGGATAATACTGATGCTGCAGGCTCCAGGCGGAATTCCCTTCTCTTTGGGAGGCCAAACAGATTGAAAGAGAACTATCCTCTCTCTGGCGGTTCATGTGCTGTACTCAAAGTCTAGAATTTAAATGTTCATCTTTTCAAAACAAGTCTTCACAGCAACATCAGAACTGGTGTTTAACCAAACACCAGGTGACATGGCCTGGCCGGGTTGACACACAAAATTAAACATGGAATTTCTTCATGGCCTCTAACCATGGGGGAGCTCCTCTCACCCCACCCAGGCACTGATTGGGGGTCTCTGTTTCACATTTTCAGGGGAGAGACTTTACCAGGTCCCTGAGGGCTGGGGTAAGAGTCTACTGCATGTGTTTATCCTAATCACTGCATAGTACTGATTCTGCCTGAGGGTCAGTGTCCACAGCACAGCGTAAGGTCCCATATCACCCATGCAGATACTGTCCCTAAACCTCATCTATGTCATCACCACAGCTTGACTTCTATGACTACACTCCCTTCCATGGACGAAAACTCCTTATCCTTTAAGGTTTTTTTTTTTTTGAGGGGGGCAGGCAGCGCTGGGGGTCGAACTCAGGGCCTTGCACTTTGCTAGGCTGGCACTCTGCCACTTGAGCTAAATCTCCAACCCCCACTCACCTTTAAGAGGCCTGCTAGTGGCCAGCCTCCCAAGCCCTCCCATCTACCCAAAGAGAGCAACCCTCCCACCCTACCATTCCTCTCCCTGTCTACTGTACTTTGTCACCCGTCTTGTTCCTGGGTCTCTTCTGGTGCAGCAAAATGGATCATCTAGTTCTCTGCAGGCAAAGTTGGGTATCCATGTCTCTCCACTACAGAAGGGAGAGAGAGGCCGCTCAGAGGCAAGGTGAATGTGTGTTGCTTCCGTTATTTTTTTTTTTTTTAATCTTAAGCATGACTTCTCATCTGCTATAAAACCCCAACCAGGAGCCAATTCCTGTCTCCAGAAAGCCTCTTTCCTCCCAAGTGAGGACTCTGGCATCGCAAAGGAGGTAAAGTAATAATTAAAAGACAGTGATGATACAGGATTTGGTGACCTCAACAGATCCCGAGAAGCGGGACGGGCCTAATTAACATCTACTAGGGTCCTTCCAGCTCTAAAATTCTCAATAATTCACCCTGATAAACTGCGACTATCTCCAGTCAGAACACACTGAGTTTCATGATCGATATTTGAGCTCACCAGATAGAATCTCTCCTTTCCCCGGACGGTACTAAACACGGATAAATTCTTACTTTCTGAATTTGCTTTTCTCTAATTCCCACTGGGAATCACTTTTTCTTTTTACTTTTTCTCAACTCAGTCATCTTTCACCGCACCACCGTCACTACATTTTAAAGACACGAACATTAGTCCTCACAACCAACCTGCAGGCTATCTCTGTTCTTTCCCTCTTTTAACAGATGGAAAAGAAAAAGAAACAAACTCAGGCATCACACATTCCACCCAAAATCATAAAGGCATTGGCTTTAGGGCCAGCGTCCTTGCCAGAGCACAATATTGCTTCTTATGTTAAGATCAATGCTTCAGAGTTCCTTAGAATTCCCACGAAATTTAAAAAAAAAAAACAAAAAGAATTCCCAAGAAATTACATATCGCCTGCTGGGGACTTCATCTGAGGTCGCTGCATCTTGGTAACATGAGAAAAACATTTCAAATCTCTCTCAGCTTCCTTACCCCAAATGCCGTGTGGAAACTGGCAAACAGGGACTGCCGGCCACTCTCCGTCCCTCAACTCTCTAATTCCAGCCACTGAATGGTTGGTTCCTCTTAGCTCTGGTCACACCGCATTTCAGTTTCCGAACCCTGAGGACTCATTGTATTTTTTTATATTCCTTTTTAATTTTTAAAGTGCACATTTTCATGGAGTGCTGTGTGATGTTTCAATACACGTCTACAGTTCTCACCATTTACATCAGGTTAAATGTATCTCTCTCCTCAAATATTTACCATTTCCTTATGAGAAACACTTTTAAAATCTTTCCAGTTTTTTGAAATGGACAAATTGTTGTCATCTGCAGTCACCCAACTGTGCAACAAGACACACAGCTTCTTGCTCCCCTCTAAGTGTAGCTTCCTCTTCCTGGAGACTTGTTCTTCTGACTTTCTTCCTGACTTGTCCTCTATAGGCCGTGCAGGCACCAGCCAACCAGCTAAGAATTATCTGGGTATCCTTCTTTAGAAGAAATTGTACACCCCCAAAACCAAGCCAGGATTCCAGAAGAAGAGAAAACAGCATCAACCGCAGGCACATGAACCTCCCCCTCAACATGGCTGGGTCTCCTACTTAGGCAAGACATCCTGCAGCGCTTTGTAGGGATGTGTGTCAGAGATCACATTTGGTTCTTTTTTTTTTTCAGTTTTTATTTTTATTAGTATATGTTTTCAGTACAAGATGATCACATTCCTCATGGGGAGTTAGAACATGGACATGGCTATGGTTTGTGTCTAGATGTCCCCCCAAAGCCTCATGTGGTAAGAGATAGCTGGATCTAGAGTGTGTGATGCTGGGATTAAGGGCGTGGGATTACTAAATCGATCCACTGATTGGTTTAGCACCACCCTAATCCTAGCACCCTGCATAAAATATAAGGAACAGGAAAAAGCTGGTTAACCCCCTTGCTTACCTGGCTGCCTTGTGCCTGTCTGCCATGCCACCCTGCCTTGGACCCAGCTGACTGTGGACAGAAACCTCTACAAACTGTGAGCCAAATAAACCTTTCTTCCCCTAACTTTGGTGTCTGGTATTCTGTCTCAGCAATGAGAGAAAAGTAACTAAGACAGAATTAATTCTGTCTTAATTCTTAATTCTTTTTTCAACCCCTTTCCTTCTCCTTCTCTTCTCCCTCGATGTCTTAGTTCCCTTCCCTTTTAAAAAAGATCTATCTCCCTATTTCCTATTACCTATGTCTAAGTTACTTTTGTCATTGCTGGGACAGAATACCCAATATCTACAAGTAAAGGAGGACAGGTTTATTTTAGCTTACATTTGTAGAGGTTTCAATCCATAGTCAGCTGGCTCCAAGGCAGGGCAGCATGGCAGAGGGGCATCGCAGAGGAGAAACAGTCCATGGCAGGGCAGGCAGGAAGCAGCAAGAAGTGGCACTGAGCCTCCCTTTCCCTCTTATTGCATCCAGGCTGCAAGCCTATTGGTTGGTGCTATCCAAATCCAGGGTGGGCCTTCCCATTATCCATACGCAGAACTATACTAAACCAATCAGTGGACTAATTTAGTTGTCACACACCCATAATCCATATTCACACACCCTTGATCCAGCCACCTCCAAAAAGCCCCATGAGGTTCAGGGGGGACATCTAGATACAAGCCATAACAATCTATCTTTTTGCTCTTTATTTATATTTTAGCTTTCTCACAGAAGAGAAACCATGTAGTATTGAAACTTATGTGTCTGATTTTTTTCACTTAATATCATAATCTCAAGGTGCATCCATTTTCCCACAAATGACTCAAGTTTATCCTTCTTTATGACAGAGTAGTATTCCATTGTATATAAATACCACACTTTCTTTATGTATTTCTCTGCTAAGTATTTAATTCAACTGATAACTTCACATGTTGGATGAGGACACAAATAGCCCAAGAGCACTGTCAGAAAAGTAATACTTGAAAAAACTGAGAAGGAAACGTCAAGTTGCAGTGTGCTATCATTTGCCAAAAGGAATGACTCTGAAGACGTGTGGCCAAGTGTGACTGTCACTGGGGGTTGCTCCATTAGCCAACTCTGAGGAGAAAGCAAAGAACTCGAAAGCACACACAATGTGAAGAAGCAGGTCAAGTCTGCATCTCACTGAGAAGATCTAAGCTGTCTGCTTCCATTCCCCAACCACTCTCCAGTGTTTCTACAGCAAGAATAACGGCAGCTAACAACAAGACCCAAGAGAGCCTGGCTGCCAGATGACACCCAGAAGCCAATCAAGTCTTTCTTAAGAGACACGCAAGCTTATGTAGTTCAGAAGTGGGCAGGGCAGTGCACACCTGTCAATGCAGCACTCGGGAGGCTGAAGCAGGAGGGTCATCACAAGTTTGAGGCCAGTCTGGACCACATAATGAGTTTAAGGTCAGGCTGAATTATATAGTGAAACCCTGTCTCGGAAGAAACCGATAATAAATAAATCTTATGTAGTTCAAAGTAAGCAGAGAAAAGCACTTGCCATTCTGCGTGCTTACAAAATCCAGTCATTAGCCAGGCATGGTGATGCACGCCCATAATACAAGCTACTCAGCAACGTGAGGCAGGAGGATGGCAAGTTCAAGGTCAGCCTGGGCATCTGAGCAAGAACCTGTCTCAAAATATAATTTTTAAAAATGTTATTTTAAAGGGCTGGAGATATAGCTTAGCATTTACTGGATTCAATTCCCATTAACACAAATAAGAACAACAAAAAAGTAAAGAAAAGTCAGTCACCAGATTGTCACCAGATGGTCATCAGAGCGTAGAAGCTCTTTGTCATGATAAAGCCGCAGAGATGTTGGAATCAAAATTAAATGGCATGATCTGGAACAAGCACAAGCGATCCAGGGAAGTCACAACTCTCAGAAACAGCTGTTTCCGTCCGGCCGCAGGGAGGGACTTCCGGCCGGCACTCCAGAAACGCCACCCGCTGGAGCCCCGTGGGAGCTGGGGGGCGATACGGCGGCACCTGCCCGCAAGCAGAAGGGAAGGGCTCGGCGCCCTGCCTGCACCTGGCCCCTGATGGCCCCCCGCAGAATCGGTCAACCCGAGAACTCCCTGGCGACATCCTACCCTGACCGTCTTGGCCACGGGCAATACGACATTTGTAGCTTGGAGATTTCCAGGGGAGCACAAGAATGTCACGGGATGTTGATTCTCGGTTATCACCTCATTTTGCACTTTTTAAAAACTGTGGCCGGCCAGCTAGGTGTTTTCTATCCTTACAAGTCTCAAAGGGAACAAACAACAAGATTACCAGTGGCTATTTCTGAATGATGGGAATTTTGGGGCCTACTTGAAATTTTTTCTTCTTTATTCCTTTATGTTGTTTAAAACATTTTTAGAAAGAGCAGTAGTATTTAGGGGGAAAGACAATAATGCTGTTTTCATTTTTCAAATTAAAAAAAGAAGCAGCAAACTCCCTTGGCTTTTTTTTTTTTTT
>PVJO010032523.1:0-13087 GCA_004026905.1 Hystrix cristata | reverse complement strand
CATGCCTAATCCAAAAACCATGTGTAGTAGTTAGTTTTCTAGAGTCAATGGTTTGGAAGAAAGCAGATTTAATACAGGACACTGAAAATTACAAAATTCACACACAAGCCAAATGCAGCGAGAGTGCAGAGTGGAGACCTGAAAGATCCAATCAAAGGCTGAGAGCCAACAGCACTGTCCCATGTACACACGTGCCTGCACTAAAAGGCTGAAGAAATGTACACTGGAACCAGGATATGATGCTCGCAGCAGAGATGAAGACCACAGCTCCCCTGAAGCAATACAGCAGCCATCCTTGACGACAGCAAGGCCCCAAGCTCTGTGACAAGAACAGCCGAGTTCCCTTCAGGAGAACCAGCCGCAATAGAGCTTCTCCTGGGAAACAGCCGGCCCGTCTTCTGCTCCTATTCTCCTTTATGTTGCATTGGCAATAGCCTTCTGGTGGATCTTCTACACCCAGAACCACAACAACTCAGTTTAGCTGGGCATTCCTCCTCAAATTCACCACAATAATAAGTCCACCACACCCCAAAACCAAAATATGAAATATTTTGCAATATATGAAATTTTTTGAACATCTACATGACACACCCAGTAGGAAATTCTGTGCCTGGCCTCATATGGTAGGCTCAGTCAAAACATAGATACATGAAAAATATTGTATAAAATTTCCTTCACTCTATGTGTAAAAGTGTTTATGAAACCTAAATGAATGCTGTGTTTAGACTTGGGTTCATCTCTCAAACGTATATTGAGAGATGTATACACCTCATTATGTATATGCAAATATTTCAAAATCTGAAAAAAAATCCAAAATGAAATGCTTGGGGTCCCAAACATTTCAGAGAAGGGAGACTCAACCTGTTTATACTTGATTGTGACTGACAAACCAGAATTGTGCTGCTAAGAGTCATTTACATATATCAGTTGTCATGGAGATTTCCCACCAAAGGGAAAGTGAAAGGAGTTTCTTTGTGTCCTAAGGGACAAGGATGTGGCAGAAGCTGAAGCAGGAGGTACTTCTTTTGTCCAAGCAAGGAAATATGATACAGCTCTGGGCAAACAGAATATTTTCTTCACTTCAAAATAGAACACAGTGTGGTTGAAGTGGCAAAGAATTTCCACACAAAATATCCTCAGGGGTTAGCAGAAATAACTGGGTTGTACCTTGAGAGGTCGTCAGTGGGAAAAGCCTGTGAAACAAGAGTAGCTGCAACTTGTACACACCAGCTGGCAAGGTATGGAGAAAGTTACTTTATAGAAAATTCAACTTGAATTAGTAAATTGATCCAAAAACTCATATCATTTTGAATAAATTCACTTCCAGCAACAGCAAATTATTTTTCTCTGTTGATCCATTTTTACTGTGAAAACATTTTGGAATAGAGAAATATAGTGACAAGATGATTAAACATCTTATTAATATTCTTGTGAACTTTCAAATTGAGGATTCTCCATTGTATGATTTGTAAATGAGCTTCCAAAATCATAAGCAAGACTTTCCTCCTTCTGGAAAATTCTCACTTTAAAGCTGAAATGAAAGCTTTAAAAAAAAGAATATTTCAACAAAGACACAGTGTTAATAGATGTACCTAAGGACAATTTAGTGGATGGAAGAAGTGTGTCTATTTTATGTACTAACCCAGCTTTGCCAATTCTCCTGCTTTGCTGAAAAGTTCATTTTCAAAACCTCGGTGCTCTATCTTTTGACAGTTTACTGTTCTTGAAACTCTAAATTTCTAGTGTGCAGCTAATGTATGTACATTTAGAATGCACAGATCCAAACGCATATGTATGCGACTCTTAAATTACATACTGCTGTCAAGTATTGACTTTTATGGTTGATAGCTTCAATATTACTATTTGAGTCTCTATAAATAATTTTTGAGCAGTAGAAAAAAAAGAAAATCCAGATTTTTATTAATAGATACACTAAGCAGAACACACAAGACATAATTGATATGAATATCAACAGCATGATTTTAATAACATCAAACATTTTGGTGTCATAGGGAAGCATCTTGTAAGCGCAGAATGTGAGTGGTGCAGGGAATCAGAGGCCGGCTCTTAGGAAGAAATACC
This sequence comes from Hystrix cristata, assembly GCA_004026905.1. Taxonomy (NCBI): domain Eukaryota; kingdom Metazoa; phylum Chordata; class Mammalia; order Rodentia; family Hystricidae; genus Hystrix; species Hystrix cristata. The sequence continues at coordinate 11,005 of PVJO010032523.1, read as the reverse complement.
TGACTTGAATCTATGAACAGAATAGAGGAGTCTGAAAACCTTTAGAGATAGCAATTCTTGTAGGCCTGAAGATTTACATTTACCGTAACTGCAAATTTTACAACCATAAACAAATAATAAATTGGCCACAAGAAGACACCAAGATTTCTAGAATTCTGAAAACAGTAATTATCCTTCTTAAACATTGTGGGGAAAATACCTGTGAGTGTGTATGTGTGATTGTTGGGATAACTGTGGGACTGAGGGAAAAGGGTTTTTTTTTTTTATTAAAGAGAGAATCTCTTTTAGAGTAGTTCAAAGTTTCGGGATGCTTGGCGTCTCTGCAAGCTTGGGTCCTGGCCTTCCAGAATGGCAGATATATGGGGGAGGGATTGTCTTTGACATGGTTTGTGGTGGGGCCGGGGAGTGTATTGGAGGAGAGGTCAACATAAAGCAGATGTGACAATTAGGGAATACCTTCGTGGAACACCTGGATAATCAGGTTTGAGAAAAGCATGTGCTGAGGAAGCCTAAGGGGGTGTGTGTGTGTGTGTGTGTGTGTGTGTGTGTGTGTGTGTGTGTTCTTAGTAACTGCATCTACCAGGACTCCTCCATTAGTTGTTTCCTACCTGGATAGATCCTTATTGAATACAGTATGAGCATCACTGAACTGGGTTGTACAACTTGACTACTTCCCTTCATTTCTTTTTACCCCAACAAAACCTTAGCTTTCCTGAAGTCCGTTCCCCCAACCTTTACTCTACAAATAAAAAAAACTGGGCCACTGGCTTAATATGTCCCTTATCTAATACACCTAACAGAATCTCTCAGAACCATAAGCAAAGAATAGGGTCAAATGTGTTATTTTCAGTTGAGCAGATTAATGGGAGGTGCAGAACGGTAGGGATAATAGATTTACTGCTTCTCCCCAAACCACATCTTGTAGAGCGCTTCCGGTTTGGCCTATATACAAGCCTTGTTCATATGTGTTTCTCTTGGTGTGTGTAGCTCATTGCCAAATACTCATGGTGATACTTTATGTGCTCTGGTCAGCTTATGTTACCTACAATCCACTAGGTCCTTCCTGTTTCCGTGGGCCTTGACAATTTATTACTCGTAATAGTGGTTCTAAGGAAGGCTTACACTTTTCCTGTGGTCTTTAAAGTCCTGGTTGCCCCTGCTGCCATAGTCAGAGAGCCTCTATGAGTATTTAGGATGCATAAAAAGTGACTACCATGTCTACATACTGCCTGTACTGGGCAAAAAGAGAGCCTTCTCTTCCGGTACTTTCCTAGAAGCCCTGGGAAACCTGACCCAAGATGCACAAGTAAACTAACATCCTAATATCCTGTAAGCTAATAAGAATAAGAGACTAGAGATGGAAAAGACCATTACTCTCCCTTTCTCCCCCAACAGAATGCACATATTTTAATTGATTGACTTGTATCACGTTGTGAAGCAAACCCAGGAATGCATCATCTAATATTTGCTCTTCTTCCTCCTTTCTTGGTGTTCATTATTCCTCTTTGTTTTGCTGGGATTGCACTCCCAACAAAGGATTAAAGCATAAGTTCCTACCACTGGGTGTGTTGTCCAAGAAGTCAGGGATAAAACACACAGTAAAATCGAATATCAGAGAAATATCCAGGAGTATATATATTCTCCTTTCTGTAAACCAGATTTTATCCTGTTGTGGTTGCCCAAGGACTGTGGGCTACAGCAAGTTGTCAAAAGCACCACTATGTGTCAGGAAGTGATAGCGCTGGACACGGCAAGAATATACGAGACCCAAATTCCAAAGGGCAATGGCCCAAAGGCATAAGAAAGTTCATATCAATGGAATGTGCTCATATATATTCTGCTACAATAAGAAGGGTCACTTTTGCCTCACAGAGTATAGAAAAGAAATCTAGTTGAGGATAGAGCAAACAAGTCCTGAAGGTGATTTTCTCATTCTAGACATCCATATTGTGGCCATCTTGGCTGGTTGACCTGGCCAAGGTTCTCTGACAATTCTGGGAAACAACACACTACTCAGGTTCTCTTCTGGGTCTGTAATTTCTCATAGCCAACTAAAGTTCATGGGAGGATATGCTGATCACAGATCTGCAAACAAAAACCCACCTTTATATGTGGGTCCCTAAAATATTTTCTACTTTACAAGCAATTTTTACTGATAGTTTTTCGCAAGCAGAAGATTTGAAATGGCCATAAGCATAACAGGATAAGTGTCTCCATAGGTCTGCATGTGAAACTAAAGGCCAAGAGTAGACAAGTATCCTCTAAATGAAATGAAGGGGAAACGTAATAATGGCTTTTAGCAAGGTCACATTGAAAGGGAATGACAGAATAAATTGGACCATTTGAGAACTTTGCCAAGTGTAAGAATTAAGGTTACATTACTAAAAAATCTATCAAGATAATCTTGAGCTCTGAAAAAAATTAATGGGAAATGGACCTAATTATTTGAGCTGAGATGCAGAAATGTAGTTCATATAGTAGGTACATTATTTTAGCCCAAGGTATATGAATAAAAGTGCTGACAAAGATTAATTTAATATTGAATGATTTACTTCAAAAGACATACACTTTTTTAAAATAAGAAGTTTAGAGAGGAATCTACTGAAATAAACAAACAAATTTGATTTATATTTGGATCAATGGATAACATTAATTTGATTACATATATATTTATACATATATATAAATATATATATGTGATTACATATATATGTGTATAACTGAGAGACTTTGCAAAAATAGACTGCGGACTTGGGGAAGGATAATGAAAAGCAATATGGAAATAGTCAGGGGTTAACGACATTTTACATTTCAGATATTTAAAACTTCCAGGTGGTTTTAGATTATATTATTTGGACAGTCTTAAAATATGAAGGTAATCTAACCAGAAAAAATTGTCCAAAATTTCTGTCATTTAATTTTGAGGAATTAAGAAAAATCATGCCAAGCACTTGGTTAAACTTTTCCCATATATTATCTTAGTGACTCATCAGAAGAACTCTGTAAGGAAATAACTTTTATAACCTCATGATAGGTAAAATTGCTTTAGGGAATTTAATTTGCCTGAAATTTTACACCTTGTAAATAAGAACTTGAACCCAGGTCTCTCAGATGGAAGAGTGTGGTCAGGCAGCAGACTTAGTCCCTGAGCCGCCTCCAATCGCTAGATGTGCAGAGCATTCCATGTGTGTGGTCCAGCAACCAGGACCAAGATTTCGGTCTGTTGTTTTTGACCAAATGTCTTAGACAAAGTTTGACTTCTCTTCCTTCTGCAGCATTCTTTTTTCTTTTCTTTGTTTTTTCTTTTCTCCTTCCTTTCTCTCTTCCTTCCTCTGCCTCTCTTTTCTTCCATCATTCCCTCCTCTCTCTCTCTCTCTCCTCTCTCTCCAGTACTGGGGACTGAACCCAGGGCTTCACACACAGTAGGCAAGCACTCTACCATTGCAGTACCTGCTCAATCCTTTTTATTTTACTTATTTTGAGACAGGGTCTCACTAAGTTGCCCAGGTCTGACTTGAACTTGCAACCCAATGGCTTCCAGCATTTCTTTTTTATGTGATTATTTATTCTAGCACGTGGAAAGTGGGTTTCTATGTTTGGCTGTGCCTCTCACTTATACAAACTAAAATGATAATGGGGCAAAAAGTTTGTCTCCATGTCAGCAAATCCAAAATTTTCAGAAAAAGCAGCAAAGGTTGATGATGGTGATACTAAAAGTGATTGAATGAAGTTCTCGATGGCACATCCTCAGAGTTATGATTGATATCTTTTGTTCTTTCTCATAAATTGTGTACTCAAGCTGATTTTAGGATGTCCCAAGTGACTCCCAAAAAATACGTTACAGATTTGTGTAGTGAAAACTAACATTTAACTGGGGATGTTCTTCAGTAGTAGAAGGTGTGATTAGGATGTGTGAGGTCAAAACAAAGTAAAATAAAAGCTCTAAAAAGTGTAAGATTTCTTAATATTTAGCAGCCATTGATTCTATTTTTAATAAATTTTATAATATACTATATTTAATGATGTTTCTATAAATATAGAGTTTGTCTATTTTTAAAAAGAAATAATGAGACTATTTCTTGTGACCTATAAGATTATCTCAGAGATTCACTATCATGGGCTTAGGAATTAAACTGAGCCAAAATTCCAGTTCTGCCACTTAGAGTCTGTGTGACCTAGGGGAAGTTAGTCTCGCTTGCTTTTCTCATCTAATTGTAAGGTTTAAATAAGATCATGCATTATAAATATATTCATTCTATTTGTGTATGTCTCAGTTACTTTTCTCTCATTGGTGGGACAAAATACCCAACACCCAAAGTTAGGGAAAGGAAGGTTTATTTGACTCACAGTTTGTAGAAGTTTTAGTCCACAATCAGCTGGATCCAAGGCAGGATGGCATGGCAGACAGGCAGAAGGCAGCAGAGCAAGCAAGGGGCACAAGCAAGGGGGTAAGCAAGGGGTAGGCAAGCCTCTTTGTATTCCTTATATCTTAGCCAGGCTGCCCAGATCTGGGTGGTGCCAAAACAATCAGTGGGCTGATTTAGTAATCACACGCCCTTAATCCCAGCATCACACACTCTAGATCCAGCCACCTCCTATGACTGCAGGAGGCTTTGGGGGGACATTTAGGCACAAACCATAAGAGTTCACTACCATTAATACACCAGATTTCCACACTTAGTGTAGCAAATTTGATGATTTTACAAGCAAATCAAATTTCTTCAATTTCTATATTTTAGATTAGGTCAATGTATTAATTTTAAGGAGTAAATAACTTAAAAAAATTAATGTGAATGAATATGAATGTTGTTCCATTCCCTCCTTCCTTATCACTTACTTTCCACCTACTGTGAGAGATAGGAAAGGAGGGAATAAGGGAGAGAGGAAAGAAGAGAGATAAGATATGTGGAAGAGAGGGGAAGAGGGAGGAGAGAAAACAAAGAATGAAACAAAAGACTTTTTCTCTCATATCTTCATAATTTTTTGGAAATTTGAACTCCTTAGCTGCAGCTATTTAAAATGCATGTAAAACTGAACATAAATTCAGGGAGGACATCAGGCGGAAAATGATTTTCCCCTTTGGGAAAACTGACACCAGTAACTCATTGAGTTTGTAGTGATCTTAGGCCTCACTGGGAGGCACATGAGAACTAGCAGCTTGCAGTTTCCAGCAGTGACTCTCAACAGGACAAAGCAGCATTACAAGACTCCAGCTGGAACTGATGCTCAGCGGGCTGTCAGTGGAAGTGCAGACACAGGCTATCAACCTTCTTCCTGCCCTTGTGTGGTCTCCCAGCAGCAGATGGAGACAGCGGGCAAATTTTCCAAGCTGTTCCTGGTGCAAGTAAGGAGGACCCAATTCAGCCTCTGCACTCCCTTCTTCTCCCACTTTGAGGAGCCTGGGGCCTGAAATGCCAAGTTTGAGAAAGTTCTAGTTCGATATCTTGGAGTCTACTAAAGTCCTGTTATTTTTTACTTTGAATGACAATGGTTAAATAGTATAGTTTTGAATGGCAAAATAAATAAATAAATAAATGTGGACATTCTATAAATAAATGAAGTATTAACAAGCATTCTCTACTACTTTGGGCAGGAAATTATCTTCATTTTACACTATTAGGGAGAGGGCATGAAAAATTACTTAATCACAAAATACACAATGTTTATCAGTAAAATCAATCCATGAGTAATATAATAGCCAAATATTCTATTGTAATTTTAAAGCCATTATCCAAATAAGTAGCTGAGAAAGAAACTGAATATAATAAGAACTGAAGAATCAGTATTATCTTCAGTTCACTAAAAGTTAGCTGTGAAAATGCTCATCCAAAATTACAAGAATAATTCAAAAATCACAGAGGCCTCAGAACAGAAACAAAATGACAATCATGAAATCCATCAACCCCTCTAATAGCAGCTTACATTTATATAGTGACTTACACTTTGAAATAAGATTTCACAGATGTTTTCTTAACATAATAATTCTTTAAAGTAGGTGGACATGCATCATGATTCCTATTTTTTCAGACGAATATACTGAAAACCAAAGAGATTATGTAACACAGCAAAATCAGACTTATAATTCAGTTGCCTTGTCTTCAAGGTAGGTCTTTTTTCTTCTCTTTCCACAGGTCATTGATGTTAATAATCATCATATAGCAGCCATTGGAAACTGTCCCAATTTTCCCGAAGACCTCAAATATACACCTATACACACACACACATGCTTGTGTGTGCACATGTGCATGTGTGTGTGTATGTGTGAGTGAGTGAGAGAGAGAGAGAGCCTGGGGCTAATGCTGTGCTTCTCTGTTGCACTCATACCTTGGTAGTCATACCATGTGTATCCTCACCCTTCCGGCTGAGCTAGGCCGGTATTTGCTTGGACCAAAAGAATATGGTGAGAGTGGTGCTGTGATAGTCCTGGACCTGACCCTTAGGGATGCCTGACATTTTTCGCTTTGCGTTGTTGGGAGACGGAGATATCATGAAAGAAGAATTACAGCTCTGCTGGAAAGGCCGCCTGTTTGGAGAGGTGATGGAGAAAGACCACTGGCAAAAGGAAAGGGGCTAAGACCGCATGGAGAAAGAGAGAAGCTGAGCCACCCCAGAGTCATGCCTGAGCTCAGCACAGCCAATCTGCCTGCTGAAGCCAGTCACACTTGTGACCCTGGGAATGACTAACAGAAGAACCCCCAACTGAACACAGCGTTTCTCACAGGACTGTGAGAAAACAAAATGAAAGTGGTTTTAAATTACTAAGGTTTGCAGTGGTTTGCTGTACAGCAAGAGATAACCAAAGTAAATGTCAAAGCAATGGGTTTCAGGCTTCACCGTTCTTTCCAATACAGAGTTATGAACGAGCCAGTCTTCCCAATTCTGTATCTCAAAATTCTGATGAAAGTTCTATGAATTCTGCATTGGATATGTTTCATCATAAGAGAAAAAACAAGACCTGCTGTAAAAGGCTAAGAAGTTCATGAAATTGACTTTTTAAAATCAGAGCAATAATGCTGTTAATATTTTGAACCAAAGACCCAAGCACAATGTGGCTGCCTAGATATGAAATGACACTCCATAAACTCGCAATTTCATTTTGCATCCATGAATGCCTTTCCAACCTATGAAGACTGCTGTGTTTGTGGGTGCTTTCAATTCTGGGAGAGTCATCTGGGAAAAGATAGCAGCAGCTTGGCCATGAAACCACAGGTTTGCAAATTAACAAATTTTCAGCACTCTGTTCATTAGTGAAATCAATGAAACTGTTAAAAGACTATGAAAAATTGTCAAAATATGAGAAGATGAAAATGATGATACCAATGGGACTTTAGGAGCTCTGGGATGAATGTGGGGGGAGGTACAACACGTTGAGCATCCTTTGATATGCTCCCCAACAGACTAAATCAGTCACTTCAACCTAGGTGACTGCTCCACCTCTAGGGCAGTGGTGGGCAAACTTATGGCTACCCTGTTATTTGTTTTTCAAGCAAAAGATGTTAATGTTTGAGTTGTTTTTTCTAACAGGTTTAATTGCAGTGTTGGGACTTGTGATAAATAACTGGGCTGCAGTCCGGCCATTCATCTCTAAAAGGTTCGCCATCATTGCTCTAGGTCATTTGCATCTTTGGAGTACTTGTAATAGGCTCTTTTGAAGCATCACATGGTTTACTTTCCTTTCTCTCAGATTAAAACCACTATAAGTATTAACAGATTCCCTCAATTATGTGATTTTAAAGAACAATATTTTAAGATTCTTATTAATCGACTGTGGACCTACATGGAAAACATGATCATGGTTTCCATAATGGATGCACATGATTCAGAGGAAAGGGAAAGGCCTGAACCAGTGTACACACAGTGAGATCTACCTCTTCTAGCTCTTTCCTCTTGCCCTCCAATGACTTGTGTGAATTCTTCTGGAGGTAGCTGATGTTTATTGAGAAACTAGAATAGGGCAAAGAAAAGCAAAAGACACAGTCCCTGCCTTCAAGGAACCTAGAGTTTAATTCAGGAAATAGAGATATGGGAGGCTCTTAACCATTCTCAGAGTCAGAGAGTTTTAGAGAATCTAATGATGAAACCAATCTCTCCTTCATTTAGAGAAATGGGCTCAAATTAAATAGCCACATTCATTTCTTCTTATTTTGTGGTCAGTAGGCAAAAGATTTCATCATCTCAATCTCTTTTTAGCTGCCCCAAAATGCCTATGATCCTGATTTACACCAACTACTCTATAGCAACTTACATTTAATGGTGCCTTACAGTTTAAAAGGCAATTTCACAGATTTTTTTTTTAAACAAAATTGTCTTAAATGATATGTGGAGTATGAACTGTTACTCTGATATTTTTGGTAAATAAATTGGAAGGGAGAGATCTGTGCCGTGGGTCTAAAAGGAGGTAAAAATAAGTCAAGAGGTCAGGAATATGGTTTTCACAAATGTAAATCTTCTGTCCAGTTCTTCAGGCTGGAAATCAGAGAGCAATTGTGAAGGAATAGTGGATTGACTTGAAAAGAAAGATAAGTTATGCACAGTACACTAAGGGAAACTCTTGGCGTGGAGAAAGGGGAATTGTGAGATCAGAGGTCAGGGGTTGCTGGGATGCCATTAGGAAGGATTCAACTCCTTGCTCAACTTCCTACTTTTAAATAGGTGTCAAAAAGTACAAAGAAACTGCTGATTCAACATAGAAAAGGAGTAACAGGAGCCACATGATAGAAAGCTCCTTGTATTTTCCCATATGGAAATAATGCATGTTTCCTGGTGTGTCCATACCCATGCATGCTCACATGTGTTTATGGACACACACACACACACTTTTATCTGCTGTATTTAATTGACACATAACCTGGAGAGAACACCAAGCCCTTTCTATTTTTACCTGTACCATATCGACATGCTAAAAATCTTTTAGAACCGTCCTGAATAAAACAAAAACAAACTGCCCTATTTTGTGGACTCTCCACTGTCTTCGTGCTTGAGTCATAGAGAAGAGGACCTTTCCTATCTTCCTGTACCCCACAGCACCCTTCAGGAGTGTCTGAAAAGAATATATTTCGTAGAACAAAACTAAGACATTAACTGGACTGATAAAACAGCTTGAGTTTCTGGTTTCTAGTAAACGACTCAAACTTTTTTTTTGCCTCAATTGTCTTTTCAGTAAATTGGGGGTGATTAAAATAGGGCCTGATTGCTTCCTGATGGGAATTTCCTCATATTGGAAATTCCTTGCTATTACTTAAGGCTGCAAGAAACGAGTTTACTCTAAATATGAGATTGTTGCTTTTTTCCCCATGGTTCTGCAAACTCAAGAGGTAATGCAGTGCACATCCTGTATGTACTGGCGTTCTCTCTCTTCCTTCCTCATGAGAGCTAAAAGAAAGACACAGTTAATCCAATCATGGCAAATGAATAGACCTCCTCCGCAGCTCAGACCAGACATTTCTCATGCTTTGTCTAGCTGTCTCTAATTTTCTGTTTGATTTTCCACCACTCACAAGCAAGATAGAGGGTTGTTTTGGCAGAAATTAAATGTGCGAAAAATGTTTTACCATCTGCTGGAATACTGTTGGATGTTATCCCTCCAGAAGTACTCATTATTAAAAATATTTATTGGACATGATCAATATATCAAGTTTTGTTCCAAGTATGGTTGCCTCACTCTAAATAAAGAGTGAAAAAAAAAACACTGTTGCATTTAAGAATGGGCTAGAATTATTCTGTCCCTGAATTCTGCTACTCTTGACACTATTTTACCCCTCATAGGAAGAAGTTATTTAAGGTAAGAATTGTGTTTTTATTATTTAGACTATGAACGGTCCTCAGCACAATGCATGTAGTAGAGGCTAAAAATGCTGATTGACTGGTGAATCTGTGGTGCCCATTTAATTCTAAAATGCAAGCTTCTTAAGGGACAATGACAGGATTACTATTTCTCAAGTGTGTTAACATCTATTAGTTTTGTTTTTGTTTTTGTTCCCGATGCCAAACATCTGATGTTCCAATCTAGGCTTAAAGAGATAACCTGATATAAAAGCCAAAATACCAGGCACTTATTTTCCCAGCCTCTCTCGCAGCAAGAGTACTGGCAGGTGACCTAGCTAGATGGATTATAAACTAATAATGGGAAGAACCCTGTACTGTGGAGAATTTCTTTGCAAGAACAGTTGCTCCTCCAGAAGTGGTACCAGAGTTACCAGTGAAGGCTGTGGTGGCCAATGTTTGTGGAGGTGGCAAAAATCCTCTCCCCCGATTCCTCAGAGTTCTCATTCCTGTAACAAGATATTGCCTGACTGTTTTCCAAGATAATTCAAGATAATTCTATGGCTTTCTGGCTTATTCTGTAGCTCCAATACGCTTTCAAAGAATTCCTCTTCTGCTTAAAGCAGACAGGGAAATTTCTTTTGCTTCCATGTTAAGAAACCTAGTTGATACATTGTGCTTCTTCCGCATTCTCCTCACAACAGATACAAAATAAATATTATATGTTCCATTTACCCCATACTATTTTGTGTTCTACCCACAAGCAACTTTTATTCTACATTCTCTTGTATTTTTAACTATTTTTATTTGTTAGCCTTTTTCACATGATATTACGAAGTCTTTACCATCAAAAATCACATTATTCTTTTTTACAAACCCAAAGACATAGAAGAGTCCTTAAAAAAGAGTATGTACTGAATCCATACTACTCTGATTCGTATCATCCAAATAACATAACAGTAGTCAATAGCACTGTTGGTGTCATTCTTTCTGGACTGAGACAGAGAACATGTGAGTTACATGTAATTAAAATTAAGGGCCATATACAAAGAGGTGTAATAGATATTATATAAAAGGAGGATGGTGAGCAGAGGAGAGAAGTACTAGAAAGAAAGAAGGGGAAAAGCAGAAAGGCAACGGGAAAAAGAGGGGAAAGGGAAAATATGGAAAATGATAAATGAACGTGCTGAAAATGGGGAGGGGGGGTGCAGAGGGGAGGGGGGGAGAGGGGGGAGAACCAAGA
>PVJO010032522.1:0-13101 GCA_004026905.1 Hystrix cristata | reverse complement strand
CCCTGACTAAAGATTGTCTTAAGCAGCAGCCCGACCCCAGGTGGGTGGCAAGGAAAGGAAGAGCTGGCATTCCTCTTGGTGGCAAGAGGTGGCTGTGCACCCTCCACATGCCCCAGGGGTGGGTTGGATTAGAAAAATGCCTATTTTTCTTGTATCAATGTAGAAACTCTATTTTCTCCCAAAGACACTATTTTTGCAGCTGTTTGAAGTTTGTATATTTTCCGTACTGCAGAGCTTACACAAAATTGAAGAAGAATGTTAATGTTCGAGTTTTCTTATCTTGTGTTTAGAGGTTGTTTTTTTGCAGATCTTGGTGTTAATAGATCAAATAAATAAATAAGTATTCCAAGTAGCTTGAGGTTCTGTGTAATATCTAGGCTGGGAGGAGCGGGGTGGAGGTGAAGAGTAATATATTGACCACTTCCTCCTGTCTTCAAGGGAAAGATCCCTTATTTAACACATAATTACACTGGTCTGGGTGCTGGATGGATGGACACCGCGCTTGAACTCTTCATTCACACGAACCCATAAACAGACCCAGGAAAGGTCTGTCTAGAATGGAGAGTGTGGTGTGTCCTGAAGGAGTCACTGAGCAAGTCCCCCATTCTTCCCAATCTGATAAAGGGTCCTAGGGACAGGAAATGAGAATGGTCAAAGGGAGAGACTTTGCAAGCTTCTTGTACCAATAAGGGGGACACAACCAAGGAATGGCATTCAGCTAGATTCTCTTGGCAGAGTTTTAGGGAAGCTTTGGATCCTTTGGGGTATTCTTCCCCACTGAGTACCCACAACAGTATGTGGCCTTGGAGGGCACAAAGAAACTTCTTGTCCCCTTTGCGGCCTCTGTCCAGTGCTGCATCTGTATGAGATGTTAGGCTTCTGGGGGAAATGGGAACAACCACCTCAACATTCTGATAGTGCTTTGGAATCTACAAAACATTCTCACAAAAGATTATCATCCCTACCGTATGAGTGGAAAGTTGACCGCCTTAAGGGCAGTCATAATGAGTACAAGTGTATCTGTCTTGTTAGAGTTCAGGACAAATCCCTTGGCCACGCTGTCCCAACTAGTTGGCTTGGTAAAGCACTAGATATCACCATAGATACTTTCCATGAAATGTCATTAAGATATGACAGCCATCCGATGAGAGAAATGTGGTAAATCTCACTGCAGTAATGAGGGAAGGTCAAAAAGATTGAATGACTTTCCCCGAAAGGCACAGATACAAAGTGGGGGAGTTAGGATCGGAACCTGATTGTTTGAATCTGTTGCCCATGCTTCTAACCACGATGGTATCCTGCTTGCCATTATATTCCTGTTAATTTCAAAGGAGGAAACTTGATTGAGGTCAAGTAAATTGTTTGAGGTCCCAGCTGGTAAAGAAGGAAATCTGGGACTGGAACCCAGATCTCTCACCAGCCGCTGTCTGGTTCCCTGGAGGTGCCAGCTGATCGAGTGAGGTAGGCCACAGCAAGACAATAAATGTGCAGGGCATTCCCCTTCCCCCAACAGAAGGGAAGCGGGGCTGGGGACAGAGCCCGTCTTCTCTTATCCGCCCCCCGCCCCCGAAGATGTCTGGCTGATCCCCAGAGCCTGAGTGAGTCAGGCCCCAAGCGATGGGTGTGGTGCTGCCCAGTGTTTCCTTCCTTTGCCTGAGACTGTGCCAAAGGAGCAGGATGCTAGTAGAGCAGCCCTGAGTCCAACGGGCGCCTGAGAACTGGGCCCGTTATTAAGGGGAGGAGAGACGGCTGGAGGTTTGGGTTTGGGGATGGTAGGAGAAGACCTGGTGTCAGTCTTGCCTGACAATTCGGCCCCCAGGTGGAGACCCAACACTTGGATCAATAGGAGGCACTCAATAATGGAAAAGCACCTGGGGATTATGGGGCGCACCCAAAGAGTTTGCTTCATTGTTGGTGAACTGGAAGTCCTTGAAAAAAATTCACTTAAATAGCTTGCATTTCCCCCTCCAGGATGTGAGGAAATAAGATCGGAGTTGAGAAAGAGTAATGACTAGTAATACTTTAAACTTGCAAGGCACACTTTACGGTTATAAAACACTTAAACCTCAGCTCATTTAATCCTCAGAACACTGAAAGGGCGACGGGGAAGCTATTACTATTAACCCTTAGCTTACAGATCGGGAAAGCTGCGGCTCAAAATTCAGGCGACACGTGTAGGTCTGCAAATGTCTTTAAGTGGTAAGGGCCCCGACCCAGCAGACGCTTACCGCACCTCTCGGTTTGGGGAGCCTATTGATGGGGCCGGGGTGGAGTCATGACGCTGGACAGCAGCTAGAGGGCGCGGAAGAGCCATTGAGAGTTTCTTGGCGTTAGGACCCAGCAAAAGCCTTGCGGCCGACCGCGGTAAATACAATTTGATTTGCCTGGCAGCCTGCACCTCTTCCTTCCCCCTCCCAACCGTCCCATCTCGGCACCGGGCAGCCAATTAGTGACCTCCACATCCTTCTACGTCATCACTCCACGCCCAGGTATCGCCTAAGCCACCCCGCCGAACTCCGAGTCATAGTTGTCCTCGGAGGTGCCTGATCGGAAAATGTTAAATTGAGGCAAGATCTCAAGACACCTGATGCTCCGGGCCACCAGAAATGGAGCCAAGATTCCAGAGCCAGTCTTCTTTCCTAGAAAATCGTTTCTGGGTTTTGAGGAGTTTTCCTCTTGGCAACCCTGAGCTGGCAGCTCGGCAGGTGGCTGCTGGGCCCTACTGAGAGGCGGTCGCATGCAGCTCCCATGAGGCCCCTGCCGCCGGTCGGCGATGTCTGCCTGGAGCTGTCCGCGCAGCCGCCGCTCCCGCTGCCGGCTGTGAGCGGGTCTCCGGTCGGCTCGTCTGGGCGTCTCATGGCCGCTAGCAAATCCCTGGTGCCCGATCGGCTACGCCTGCCGCTCTGCTTCCTGGGTGTCTTTGTCTGTTATTTCTACTATGGGATCCTGCAGGAAAAGATGTGAGTAGACCCCGGGTGGGAACGCAGCCATTCCGCAGTCCGGCCCCTCTGCCAGGCCCAGGCTCGGTTTTCAGGACTCCCGACTCTGGCCCCGAGCTTTCCTGTAGCCCTCCGGCCCGGGTCTCTGGCTCTCCCAGCACCTGCCTACTGTTTCATCCTGTGCTGAGCCTCCCCATAATTACAAAACGCTAGAGTTGGCCTTTGTGGTCTCGGGAGCCGGTTATTTTTCTTCCTGTAGTTGTTTTTACCCTTGTGGGTTCCAAGAACCTGCGACTTCTACCCCGAACAGGTTTCCGTGATTTGAGCCAGCTCCACTTTGGAATTTCCAGATGTTTGCAGAAATTCTTTCACCCTTGGCCTTGTCGCCTAGCTCAAATGCCTTCTCTTCCTGGAGTACTTTAATTTTTCCGTGTCTCCTCTAGCTCTGTCCTTTACAGATAGTCTTTCTCTAGGTGCTGGGATTAGGTTTGGATGTCTAGTTTCTAGATCCAATAAAATCAGCCCGTTTTGTAAATTAGCTCAGTTATCCTTACCAATTCTTCCTACGTCCAGAGGGGCGAAGTAATCCAAAGTTTTCAGTAACTCCGGGCATACTAGATGACAGTGAGTGAAACACACTACTTTCTTCTCTCTCCTGTGTTTCATTTTAGAACAAGAGGAAAGTATGGGGAGGGACCCAAACAAGAGACATTCACCTTTGCCTTAACTTTGGTCTTTATCCAGTGTGTGATCAATGCAGTGTTTGCCAAGATCTGTGAGTATTGCTGGGAGGTAGTAATTGCTGGGAGGTGCCCCCCCCCAATGTTCTGGACATTAGACATTGATTCAATTTGAAGTCTAAATTTCCCGGCCTCCACTCCCTTTATATGGCCTCTCTGTTTAAACTATAAAACAGAAAACCACAGAGAACGGTCTTCTGTGGTCCAAATCCCTATTGAGAATACTTAAAACATTTCCTTTGTCCCTTTGACTTTGTGCATTGGCTTCAAACGTGTTTTGAGCTTTCTTTGTTCCCTGGAGACTAACAGCAGGGATAAGTCTTCTCTTATTCCTGAATGAGACCTCCACCTCTCTGTGCATGTGATCTTGTGGTAGGGTTGGGTGGAATTGGAGAATTGAATAATTTCCAGAGGTCTCTCAGTCTGAGAGAACAGAAATAGCTCCTGTCTTATTTGATGGAGTTCTTGTCATGCAGCTTCAGCTTTCGCTTAGTGGTCCATCCTAGCCTGACCAGGTTTCTCTTGTGTGTTTTTTGTCTTCTCCTAGTGATCCAGTTTTTTGACACTGCCAGGGTGGATCGTACTCGGAGCTGGCTCTATGCTGCCTGTTCTGTCTCCTATCTGGGTGCAATGGTCTCCAGCAACTCAGCACTACAGTTTGTCAACTACCCGACTCAGGTGAAACCTCGGGGCAGGACAAGGGTTGGCTCAGAAATAGTTTGAAAAAGACCAAGGGGGTTTCCCTCAGATCTGCGGCTTAAATAAATAAAAAAGAACTACGCTAGGAGAGTGTGTTGGAGAAATTCGGAGTGCATAGCACCGTGCAGCTGGGCTTTAGTGGTGGGTTGGGCCGTGATATTGTTGCTTCTGAGGCTGAGGCCCGTGGGATAAGCCCCACATGTACTCAGCTTGCCGTGGCACCTAGCACAGTTCCTGTCACATCACGCATGCTCAGAAATTATTTGCTGAATTTAATTTCAGGTCCTTGGTAAATCCTGCAAGCCAATCCCAGGTAAGCAGAAGAAGATTGTCTCCATCTTCCATCCTCACCTTTCCTGGAATAAGGTCCATCTTCCTCTGCCAGGACCCTGTGCCCTCTGGGTCTCATCGTCCCATTATTACTCTCTCCAGGAACTTTGCTCCTGCCCTCCCCCCGCCCTGCTCATCCTGTCATTTGTCATCTGTGCCACTCCCTGTGGTGTGTGCAGACTGGTAATGTTTCCCGGGTGCTAGAGACCCAATCTGCTGCACTGGGGCAGTCATTTTTGGTGTCCCGTGTGTTTGCACAGTCATTACATGCCCTAAGTTCCATTTCGGTGATCAGTTTTTTCCTCTCAGCCTCTTTCCCCACCCTTTCCTGTTCCTTCCTGGACTTTCACCCGTGTTCTCTACTCTTTCTCCTCCTTATACTCTGCTTGGCCCCATTGCTCAGTCATCTCACCAAGGTGCCATCGTGCCACTCCTCTTCTTATCGTCTGTGGACCTTCCTTCTCACACGTTCTTTGTTCACTGAGTCTTTTCTTGGCCTCTGGGAGGAGGGTACTGGGGTCACTGATGCCTGTGGATACCTGAACACTCCACTCTTTTCCCCCTGTAGTCATGCTCCTCGGGGTGACAGTCCTGAAGAAGAAGTACCCCCTGGCCAAGTACCTGTGCGTGCTACTCATTGTGGTGGGAGTGGCCCTTTTCATGTACAAACCCAAGAAAGGAGTCGGGATGGAAGACCACACAGTCGGCTACGGAGAGCTGCTCCTGGTACGTGGTCCTGCTGGCCAGCACAGCACGTTCTGGTAAATTTGACAGTGGGCAGCCCCAGCTCAGCAGGCAGAAGGCCAGTCACGTGTCTCAAAGGAGAATGTGTGCTCCTCGCCCCACATTTCTGGTCTTTTTTTTTTTTTTTTTTTTTTTTTTGTGTGGTGCCGGGGATCGAACTCAGGCCCTTGTGCTTGCAAGGCAAGCACTGTAACCACTGAGCTAAATCCCCGGCCCCCACATTTCTGGTCTTTGCTGAGGTCCCGGCAGGAAGCCGGAACTATTCAGCGACAGCTCAGCTGTCCTGAGGACGAGGTCACGCTGAGCCCTGTGTGCAGTTCTCGCTGTGACAGCACTGAGAGCTGAGAAGGAAGGTGCGCGGTGGCTTCCGCTGTGGCTCTCCAAGAGGCACGCGAGCCAGAGATGAAGGTAACGCAGTGGGAGCCATTGCTTGTGCGTTAGGCACTGTTCCGAGCGTTCTGCATATTAACTGATTACTTTTTACAACAGTCTCCTAACACGGGTGGTAGTGTCACCATTTTACAGATGAGGAAACTGAGGCCAGAGAGGTAAATTCACTTGCCATCATTGCATCCTGTTAAGTGGGAGAGTCAGGCTGCGGTGCAGGCAATCTGCCCACGGACTCCAGTCTCTGTGCACTGTACACTCTCTTCCAAGCTAGGAAGTTACCTTGGCAGTATTAGTGGAAGGAGGTGGACACCTCACCACAGCCTATTTTGGCCCTGATGCCAGCTCGAAGGTATTATGTGAGGAAGCGCTCAGCTTCTGGTTCTGCTCTCATTAGAGTAGTGTCATGGTGCTCAGTTAGCGGTCAGTCAGTGCGGGGGGAGGGACGGCTAGCGTGGTCTCTCCTCGCCCCCATCTGGGACCAGATGGCGCCTGTCCGAGGGCCCTGTCTTTAGGCGGTGGCTTCCTGAGGAGCCCAAGGGCAAGAATCCCATGTCCCAGTCTGGGGAGGATTCCGGGGCCACCTCACTGCAGGCTGTTTCCTTTCCTTCCCAGCTGTTGTCTCTGACCCTGGACGGGCTGACCGGCGTTTCCCAGGACCACATGCGGGCACATTACCAAACAGGCTCCAACCACATGATGCTCAACGTCAACCTCTGGTCCACCCTCCTGCTGGGAGCCGGTGAGGAGCCGTTGTGGTGTCCTGCCCACGGATCAGCAGAGGGCCGGCCAGTCCCTGGTCAGCTGCCTGTGCTGACCTTGAGCAGGCCAAGGGTCTTGCTTGGTTCCGTGCCCTTCTGTCCAAGCCCAGAGAAAGCTTCCTGGGAAGACCTGCACAGGGCAGGATCTGCCTGCTACCTATCACGCGCGTAATAGGGGCAGACCTAGGCCCGCCCTTAGGGGAGACACACCACGCAGGGGAGACATATGGGTGTTTGGGACGTCCCCACTTGGGGCAAATGAGACATCGATGTAGTGCTCGTCGGAAATTGACTTAAGTGTATGCTGAATACAGTTCAAACATGAATGCCTTCGCTCTGAAGTCAGTGTTTTCCAACTTCCAACTCCGGGCTCACGTAGGAGCCTTTTTGTGTGCAGCACCCTGGGATTAAAGGAGAGTGCTGCTGGTGGCCGGAGGTGACCGGCGCCAGGAGCTTTCTTGAGCCAGAGATGTGTGGGCGGCTATCTCCACAACGTCATAGGGTCTCTGCTTTCCATCACTTTGGTAGAAGTAACTCATGAACTTGTTATGTTTTGTTTTGTTTTTCAGTTTTTTGAGACAAGGTCTTGCTATGTAGTTAAGACTGGCCTCGAGCTCACAGCAATTCTCCTGGCTCAGCCTCCTGAGTGCTGGGATGACAGGCGTGCACCCACCGCATCCTGTAGTAGCTCGTTAACTTTGAAGCCTTTCTTGCAAAATCAAGTTTTTAGTTTCTCTTGCGGAAAAAAATATGAGCCAGGCTTGGTGGTGCAGGCCTGTGATCTCAGCCTCTGGGAGGCTGAGCCAGGAGGATGGCGGGTTCCAGCCCAGCCTGAATTTATAACTTAGTGAGATCCTGTCTCAGAAAATGAAAAATCTGGGGGATGTGGCTATAGCGAGAAGGCGCTGGGTTCAATCCCAGTCCCCCAGATAAATAAATAGACACGTGCACATTTGAGAAAGGTGCATGATGGGACAGTACCCACTCTGCACGCACCCACTTTTCCATCCCGCCCTCCTTCACAGTACTGTCACAGGCCGGGGGCAGGAGAATGCGCACACCACACACCTTCGACCGTTCCCTTTCCCTTTAGGAATCCTGTTCACTGGGGAGCTCTGGGCATTCCTGAGCTTTGCCGAAAGGTACCCGGCCATCATCTACAACATCCTGCTCTTTGGCCTGACCAGCGCCCTGGGCCAGGTGAGTCCTTGAGAGGGGACAGCATGATCTTCTGCTGTGGCAGGATCAGTCAGGAGGCCTAGCCGCAGGCCTCAGGGACGCCGGCAGCCAGCCTGACCGCCTCCCTCCCACCCCCAGAGCTTCATCTTCATGACCGTCGTGTATTTCGGGCCCCTGACCTGCTCCATTGTCACCACAACCCGCAAGTTCTTCACCATCTTGGCTTCCGTGATCCTCTTTGCCAATCCCATCAGCCCCATGCAGTGGGTGGGCACTGTGCTTGTGTTCCTGGGTAAGTAGCATCCAGAGCTGGCATCTTTGGGCCATACTAAGGGACAATGACAGTTTCATAATTTTTCTCCTAAAATGTAGTTATGTATCTGTGAGATTTATTTAATTATTTTGGACAAAACCTAAAAGAGTAAAGGAAGCAACCAGGTGTGGTGGTGCACTCCTATAATCCCAGCACTCAGGAGGCTGAGGCAGGAGGATCACCTGGGCTGCATAGTGAGTTCAAGGAAGTCTCGAACTACATGGCAGGAATCTGTTTCACACAATAAAAAAGAGCAAGGGGAGCATTATTTCTAATGCTGCCTTCCTAATGTACAGTTCATCTTAGTGATTCCCTTCCCGATCCTGAGCAGGGCAGAATTATGCTTCTTACCGACTCACGATGCTCTGGGTGAGCAGAGAGAAACAGTGTAGAAAGTCTTCATGTATGTGTGGCTCGAACCCAGTGGTGCTCTACCACTGAGCTACGCCCCCAGCCCTTTTTATTTATTTAGAGACAGGGTCTTGCTAATTTGCCTAGGGTGGCCTAGAAGTTGGAATCTTCCTCCCTCAGCCTCCCAAGTAGCTGAGATTCCAGATGTGTACCACTGTACTTGGCAGCTTAGAAATTTTAACTCTTAGATTTCTTTTAGTCTTACTGTATATTTTATCTCTATATATCAGTCAGTATCTTGGTGATTTTTTTTTTTTCATTTGATGCCATTCCATTGTCTCTGAGGAAATTACAAAAAGAAGCTGTTTTAAATTTATGTAAAGCCCCAGTTTTGGAGATCCGAAGCTGAGGTCCATCACTGGCAGGTTTCATGTGCCCCGGGAAGCTAAGCTGATCCCTTTCCGTAGGTCTTGGTCTGGATGCCAAGTTCGGGAAAGGCACTAAGAAGACGTCCCACTAGGAAGAGAGAAACTACCTCCATTCCGGATGCTTAAGTTATTATCTCCAACAGCGCCAGCTCCTGGGAAAACAGACTCAGAAGTGATACAGGACTGGGTTCCAGTCTTCTTTTTTGTTTGTTTGTTTTTAAATCAAAGGAAACAAAATCACATATTCTTAAAAAAAAAAAAAAACCACTTGGATTATAACAAGGCGAGTGGGCAGTTGCTATTCTCGGCGCCTGGAGCACTGGTTAGCGCAGAGGAGGAGGGCGGGAGCTGAGTGCGACACTCTGGCCCGCCGCCGTCTGTGTGCTCCGCACGGCCGAGCTGGAGAAGCCCCAGGAGCCCGTGTGTGACACGGTGCGGCTCGGAGCCGCCCAGCTCCCGGGGCGAGGCTCTGCCTGTGCGGAGGGAGACAGGTGGCCGTCAGAGCCAAGGGCTGTAGGACTCGCTCCTCTGCGCTCCGACAGGCGAACACTAGGGCTGTGTGTCCTCCTTAAGAAGCACCTCGAGGCTGGAGTGAGATGAGCCCAGAGCGTCTCAGTCTCTGGCTTTTCTCTTGTCCCCACTGCCCGCCCCCCCTTAAGTGCTCATAGGGTGAACTGCCTTGGAGGGTTGATGAACGCACTTTGCCCAAATCCCTCCCTCCGTCCTTCTGTCTGTCCTCAGACCACCTGTCCCCTCAGGGAGGCTGGATCAATCCTCCCTATTCCCCTGCCCCTCCAGCTACTGAAGCCTCGCAGTCCTCTGCCGTCCTGGCAGGTCCACGGTGTCCCCGTGCCAGCGCCTGCCTGTTGAAAGGGATGCTGGCGGGAGGCATGGTGGCACCCCGGCGCAGAGCGGCTGGCGCGTTTTCTGGGTGGCGAGGGGGGAGAAGGCGGAGCATGGAGCAGAGCCACCTGCCCATTGCTGCCTTCTGAGTTGGAAATTGCAGTCCTCCAAGGACCAAACTTTACACATGAAAGTGCATTTCCACCAGCTGTAACCTACCCGCCATCTGTTCAGCAGCCCCAGCCCCTGGCTGTCCAG
The DNA here is from genome assembly GCA_004026905.1 of Hystrix cristata. NCBI lineage: Eukaryota > Metazoa > Chordata > Mammalia > Rodentia > Hystricidae > Hystrix > Hystrix cristata. The sequence continues at coordinate 3,129 of PVJO010032522.1, read as the reverse complement.
ATGGGAGCCGGCCTCCTTCCTGAGTGCTGCCTTGCCGCCACCCACCAGCCTCTCAAGCCGGCCCCGCTGCACTTGCCAGGCTCCCCAGGAGCCCGGGAGTCGCTGCAGCCTGCCCTGAAAGGAACCCTCCTTCTGGGCTCCTTGAGGGTGTTGAGCACATCTGGCTGACCTTCCTCCCTTACGAGTGTTTTTGTCCTGAAGTGTTCATCAGTGAGCAGCTTTCCTGCTAGGCTGACGGCTCCTAATGGCTTCTGTGGATTGCCGAGGCGGTTAGAGCATGTTAGCAGGGCCAGGGGCCTGCTGTTTCAACAGGCGACATCTTCCTGGCCGTCGGATTTGTCCCTGTACCTCTTCCCGCTGCCATTCCCTACCAATGTAAAAACTGCCAATTCTAAGCCAGGTGTGGTGGTCCATGCCAGTAATCCCAACACTCTGGAGGCTGAGGCAGAAGGATCGCCACAAGTTTGAGGCCAGCCCGAACTACACAGCAAGACTCTGCCTCAAAAAACCAAAAAGCAAAATGGGTAATTCTAGCCACCAAGAGCAAGATGGGCGGGGGGTGGAGGTTGAACAGCTCGACCTGGCTCTCACCTGACCTGGGGAGACAGTGCCTGGAGCGCAGGGCTGGGGCCTGGTTCTAGTGTGTTCAGCCTCCTGTTCACTCTAATGTTCATTTCCTCCTGAGTGCCAGGTGCTGCAAGCAGGCAGGGTGGCGCAAGCTGGGCAGGACCTGTCCTTACCTCCAGGGGCCACCAGTCTAATCGGGAGGCAGGAAAACAAATGGATGCACCTCAGGTGCAGAGTAACCGTCAGAAGGCCTCCACACAAGGTGAGGCTTGAAGGGAAAGTGCAGGAAGGTGAAAGTGGGAGCAGATGGAGCTTCGGCCCTGCTGGCAAGCAGGAAAAGGGTTTGCAGCTGCCTTCTCTGCATTCTCCACCTTGTCTCCGGTCTCCGGTCGGTTCCAGGGAGAAATGTGGCTGGACAGTGGCTCTCACGTGAGGTGTCAGATTACTCAATCTCAAAACATGTCGCAAGTTGCCAGCTCCTTCCGGGTGGCACAGTTAACTGCAGCAGCGGAGAGGGCCAGATGCGACTGAAGTCAGCTGCCAACAGGGCCGGTAAGGAAATGCCCCGGAAGTTGAGACGGAAGCGTTGTTGATCAGTAACCCTGGGTGGCTGAAGCCTCAGGTTCCTGAAGATCAAAGCGCTCTCATCAGCAGTTAATTCTCAGCTCTGTGCAGAAGGGAGGCAAGCAGCACGCAGAGCTCCCTGGGCTCCCGTTTTCAGTTCGGGGCACACTGTATTTATGTCTATTTTGGTCAAAGTATCAGGTCTGCCTCCGCTGTTCTGCGCAGGCTCGTGGTAGTGTGATTTGCCATTTCCTGTGTACCTCTTAGCAACAGGGAGAAGGACCCATGAATATGATCTGGGGCACAATCCCAGGGAAAGCTATCCTGGGATTAAATGTCAAATAAAAATCACGGTTTTGTTTTGTTTTTCAAGACAGGTTCTCACTATGTGGCCCAGGCTGGCCTCGAACTCTCAGCAGTCCTGCCTCAGCCTCCCGAGTGCCGGGATCACAGGTGTGCACCACTGTACCCAGCAAAAAGTCACATGATTTTTAAAAGGCCTTAAAGTGGCAGGAATTAAACATTAACTAGGTCATTTACAAAGTGGGTACTCTGGAGTAGAGTATTTTTCATACTGCTCTGTAAAAGCCTCGTGAAGAGGGATGGGAAAACCTGAGAGAGTGCCAGGCGGCTGCAGTTCGGTCCTGGCCTGTCCTGGGCTCCGGTGGCATCCCGGGCCTGTGCCCTCCGAGGGAGGCGAGTGCAGCGCTGCTGCCATCTGGCTGCTCTGGCCAGGAAGCAGTTGGGCTGTTCTGTGCGGAGCGAGTCATCTTCCCCGGCAGTACCCGGCAGGGAACTGGCCTGGGTCTCTGTGGGATCCTTCAGCCCTTCCCGTCAAAATGCGCCACTGTCTTCAGGGGCAACAAGCCCACAAATTTCTGCTCCTGCTTCCCCTGCTCTTTAGGACGTCGTTCTGTCCCCTGGACACTGCGGGGAGCAAGGCCTAGAGCAGGTCTCCCCACACTTGGAACAGGGAGCCTGAGACCCCCAAGGTGCCCCAGCTGAGGGGCACGAGACTTGCAGGAGGGTGGGCGCCAGGGCACGACCCTGTCTCACTCCCCGCCCCTTGGCGCGCCAGGCCCCGGGGCCCCAGCTGTTTGGATTTGCAGGAAATCCCCAGTAGAATATCCAAATAACTCAGGGCACTGACACAGGGATGCTGGTTTTTATTTTTTTCAAATACGGACATTTAGAGGAAAAAAAGGAATTTCATTATGATAGTTTGTTTATTTATTTATTTATTTTTTTGGTGCTGGGGATCGAACTCGGGTCCTTGTGCTTGCAAGGCAAGCACTTTAACCACTGAGCTAAATCCCCAGCCCCGTGATACTTTAAAACAGAGCATTTGACTCAGAAATTTTAGCAAAAGCTATTCACCTTCTTCCAAAGAAATTATAATTAAAAATAATACCACTTTGTTGATGATAAAATAATTTTTAGAAAATGTTCAGCAGACATTATGATCTGCGTCATAGGGTACCTTATTGATTGCTCACTTGATACATCTGGCAGTTTGATTGCATTTTGTTTTGTTTGTTTTTTGAGTCAGGGTCTCACTATGTAGTTCATGATGACCTTGAGCTCACTGTGCAGCCCAGGCAGCGATCCTCCTGCCTCTGCCTCCCAAGTTCTGGGATCAGACGTGTGCGCCACCACAGCTGGTACAACATGCACTTCGAGGCCACATTCCAGGGCACCCGGATGGAACTACAGTGTCAGATACTTGTGCAGAGATGGATGCAAACCGCAATGAGATTTTTCCGTAGCTGAGAACCTTCGGAAAGTCCAAAACCTACATCTGCTGGCCTTGGTCCCTTCTGCCTCACCTCTGTGGCGCCGGGAGGAGGAGAAGGCAGGCTGCAGAGGCTTCGAGGACTTCACAGGAAGGAAGGAGGCTCCAGGCAGCCCCGCACATTCAGACGGCCGTGATCACCAGCGCCCAGTGTCCAGATCCATCCTGGAGGGGCCTCCAACTTGGGTGGCCAGTTCCTGACATGC
>PVJO010032521.1:0-13075 GCA_004026905.1 Hystrix cristata | reverse complement strand
ACAATTCGATGTGTACTAATAAGTGTCTGATTTATTTCACTTAAGAGTATGTTCTCAAGGAACATCCATTTACATACAAATGACTCTAGTTTATTCTTTTTCATGGCAGTGTAGTACTCCATTGTGTAGAAAAATCACACCTTTTTTAGCCATTCATCAGTTGTTGGGCATTTAGGTTGTTTCCAAGACTTAGCTATCACAAATTGTGCTGCTATGAACATGGTTGTGCATATATCACTGTGATATGATGATTTTAATTCTTCTGGGAAGATACCCAGCAGAGGAATATCCAGGTCAAATGGAACCTCTACTATACAGATTTAATGCAATTCCAATCAAAATTCCAATAACATACTTCACAGAATTAGAAAAGGCAATCAGGAAATTTATCTGGAACCAGAAGAGACCAAGAATAGCAAAAACAATTCTGGGCAACAGGAATAAGGCAGGGGGCATCACAGTCCCCAACTTGAAATTGTATTATAAAGCTTCTGTGATAAAAACAGCATGGTACTGGCAGGAAGACAGACCCGAGGACCAATGGAACAGGCTAGAAGATGCGGAAGTAACTCCAAACACATTCAAATATCTCATCTTCAACAAAGGAGCCAAACACCCTCACTGGAAGAAAGATAGCCTCTTTAATAAATGGTGCTGGAAAAATTGGCTTACCACATGCTGAAAACTAAAACTAGATACATGTCTCTCACCATGTACTAAACTAAGATCGAAATGGATCAAAGACCTAAACATAAAACCAGAAACAATAAATCTCCTGGAGAATAAAATAGGAAGAACTCTCGAAGACATAGGGGTTGGAAAAAAAATTATGAATAAAACTCAGGCTGCATGGGAAACAATTCAAAGAATTGATGCTTGGGACCTCATCCTATTAAGAGGCTTTTGCACGGCAAAAGAAATTACTAATAGAGTAGGGCGAAAAATCACAAACTGGGAGAAAATTTTTGCCAGCTGTCCCTCAGACAAAGGTCTAACATCCAGAATATATAAAGAACTCAAAAAGATCAAACCTCCCAAATTTAAAGACTCTATACAAAAACGGGCATCTGAAATGAATAAACATTTCTCAGATGAAGAACTAAAAATGGCAAATAAATGTATGAAAAAATGTTCAACATCATTGGTCATTCGAGAGATGCAGATCAAAACAACACTAAGATATCATCTCACTCCAGAAAGAATAGCTATTATCAAGAAATCAAGCAATAACAAGTGCTGGCAGGGCTGTGGGGAAAAAGGAACCCTCCTGCACTGTTGGTGGGAATGTAGACTGGTCCAACCACTGTGGAAATCAGTGTGGAGATTTCTCAGAAAACTCCAATCTCATTTTAAAAGGCCTAGAAAATTTAGCAACACCTTCAAAAATAAAACACAATGATAGTGAAATCTTTCTTATTTTTATGTTTTTTCAGTATATGTTTGTGATACTAACAATTACACTTATTTGGGGGAATTGGTACATGAATATATATTACATCTGGATCAGTTTTGATCCCCTTTACCTGCCACCCTACCCCCTTCACCCAGCTCCAGATCAGCTTCTCCATCTCCAAAAAGTTTGCCTTCCTATTTCCTATCACCTCTTCTTTATGTTGCTCTTATATTTTGAGTTTCTCACATAAGAGAAATTATGTAATATTTAACCTTCTGTTGGATTTGTTTGACTTAACAGTAGAGTCTGAAGATCAACCTATTTTTATATAAAAATGACTCACACTTGTCCTTCTTTATGGCATAGGCTTACTCACATAAGGGACCTGTGGGCAGCTTTCCCAGCTTAGACATTGTGAATTGTGCTACTGTAACCAGGAGTGTGCCTGTATTACAGTGATATGATGACTTTAAGTCTCTCAGGAAGACACCCAGGATAGGTAGAACTGGGTCAAATGGAATTTCTACTTCTAGTTTTCTGAGGAAATGTCCATACTGATTCCCATAGCAGTTGTTCTAGCTTATATACCTACCAACTATGTACAAGGGTTTCTTTCCCTCCACATTCTCATCAGAGTCAGCTGTTTTCTGAGTCTTGATTAGAGTCATTATTAGTAGAGTAGTAATATTACTCAGAGTTGTTTTCATTTGCATTTTCCTAAAAGCCTAAGATGATAAGCACTTTTTCACATATTTATTGCCATTTGTATTTCTTCTTTTGAGAAATGTCTGTTCATTTCAATTGCTCCTTTTTCCTTTTTTTTTTTTTTTTTGGACTGGGTCTTTTATTTCTTGAGGTCTAGTTATTTTTGAGTTCTTTATATATTCTGGATATTATTCCTCTACCAGAGAAGCATCTGGCAATTTTTTCCTATTCTGTAGGTTGTCCCTTTACTCTGCTGCTTGTTTTCATTGGTGTACACCAGATTTTTTTAAATTTGATATACTCTTGATTTTTGGAATTATTTTTTCTGCGTTTGAGATTCAGTTCAGGAAGTTTTGGCCTCTGCCTATGTATTCAAGTGCTTAATCTATTTTAACTTCCAACATGGTCGTATTTTTGTCTTTATATATAGGCCTTTGATCTATTTTGATTTAATTTTAGGACAGGTGAAACGTATGGTTCTAGATTCATTCTTCTGCATGTGGATAACCAGTTTTCCCAGCACCATTTGTGAAAGAGGATATCTTTTCTCCAGCATTTGTTTTTAGACCCTTTGTCAAAGACTAAATGGTTAAAGGTGCTTGGAGTTATTTCTGTGTCTTCTTTTTTATTCCATTGGTCTACACGTCTGTTTTTATGCCAGTACCATAGTGTTTTCATTGTTGTAGCTTTATAGTATAACTTGAAATCCAGGTGGAACTGTATTGTGTCCTGTTTTGCTCTTTTTTTCAGAATCACTTTGGCAATTCTGGTTCTCTTCTGGTTCCATATAAATTTTAGCATCATCTTTTCTAGTTCTGTGAAGTATGCTGTTTGTATTCTGATTAGAATTGCACTAAATCTGTATATCAGTTTGGGCAAAATGGCCATTTTGACAATATTGATTCTACCTATTCAGGAACAGGGGCTGTCATTCCACATTCTAATACCTTCCTCAATGTGTTTCTTCAGAGCATTGTAGTTTTTGTTTCTCGCCCCCTTGGATAGGGTGATTCTTAGGTATTTTATATTTTGGGGGAGAGGGCCTGTTATGAATGGAATTGTTTTATTAGTTTCTTTCTCAGTACGTTCTTTACTGGTTTTCACTAATGGTTTTGATTTTTCTGCTCTTTGACTTTGCATCCTGCCATTTACTGAGTTTATTAGTTCTAAGACTTCAGATGAAGTTCTCAGGTGTTGTATGTCAAGGATCATGTCACCTGAAAATAAAGATGGTTTTACATCTTCCTTTATATTCATATCTTTGTATTTCTTTCTCTTATCTGTTTGCTCTGGCTAAAGTTTCTAGTATAATATTGAACAGGAGTGGTGATAGTGGACACCCTTGTCTTCTTCTTGATTTTAGAGGAAATGCCTTCTGCTTTTAGTATAATGTAGGCTGTGGGTTTTTCATAAGTGGATTTTATCAGTTAGAGGTAAAGTTGTGCTATGCCTATTTTTGTCAAGTTTATCCTCATGAATATGTATTGGATTTTGTCAAAAGCTTTTTCTACATCTATTGAAGTTATCCTGTGTTTTTTACCCTTACTTCTGCTTATATAGTATATAACAAATATTCATTTATATACATTGTTCCATCGTTTCATCCCTGGGATGAAACTGACCTGGTCATAATGTATGATCCTTTCAATGATACGTTTCACCCTGTTTGCATGTATCTTGTTGAGGATTTTCGCATATATGTTCATTAGGGAGATTGTCCTGTAATTTTCTTTTTTTGCGGAGTCTTTTTCCATCTTCGGTATCAAGGCAATGATGGCCTCAAGGAATGAGTTTGTCAGTGCTTCTTTGAGGAATGTTGGCATTAGTCCTTCTCTGAAGTTCTCCTAAATTTTAGCAGTGGTTTCACTGGGTCCTGGGCTTTCCCAAGTTGGTTGTTCTTACTGCCTTGATTTTATCGCCTGTTATTGATCTATTCAGTGTTTTTAAACCTTCTTCATTCCATTTTGGTAAGTCATATGTGTCTAGGAATTTATTCATTTCTTTCAGTTTCTCAAATTTACTGGATATAAATTCAAAAAAATAATTTCATACAGTTCTTTGGACTTCACTGTGATTTCAACTTTCTCATTTCTCAATGCATTGATATGCGTCTTCTTTTCCTTTTGGTTGGTACTGTCAACTAAGAGCTTAGTATTGATCTTATTTGTCTTTTCATAGAACCAACTTTTATTTATTGGTCTTCTACAATTTCATTGCTTTCTGCTCTGATTTTTATGATTTGCTTCCTTTTATCTGCTTTGGATTCTGATTGCTGTTGTTTTTCTTGGAACTTGAGGTCATCGTTGAGTTATTTATTTGGTAGTGCTCTATTTTTCTAATTTAGGCATTTGCTGCTATAAACTTCCCTCTTAAAACTATTTTCAATGTGCTCCACAAGTTTTAGTATATTGTGCTGACATTGTCATTTGATTCTAGTAGCTTTTTAGTTTCTTCTGTGATTTCTTCTGTAAGCTCTGGGTTATTCAGGAACATATTACTCAATCTCCACAGGTTTACATAGTTTCCATGTTTGCTTTTGCTGTTGATTTCTAGTTTCATCCCATTGTGATGTAATAAGATGCAAAAGACTATTGTAATTCTTTTAGTGGATACATACTTTGTGACCTCAGACATGGTCTATTTTGAAGAAAGTTCACTGGGCTGCTGAGAAGAACGTGTGTTCTACTGTTGAACAGAACACTCTTGGTATCAGTGAGGTCCATTTATTCAATGACATGGTTCAACTCTAATATTTCCTTGTTCAGTTTTTACTGAACAAAATCTGTGGTTATTCTGATAGGTTTGCCTTTATATGTTACTTCATGTTTAGTATCCTCTCTGTTCTCTGCATGGGGTTTTGACTATGAAATGAAGTGGAGAGGTTCTTATCTGATTGTGTCTATCTGGGATTCTAAGTGCCTTGTTTACCTGGGTGTCCATTTCAGTACCTATATTGGGAAATTTTGTGCAATGATTACAGTGATACTTTTAATATCTTTCCTCACCACCTCCCTGACTCCTATAATTCCTAGATTAGTTCTTTTAGAGTCATTAATAAGCTCTTTAATGTACCTTTTATGATATCTTGAATTTTTTTTAGAGAGTTACTGAATAACTGATCTACTGCATCATTCTTGTCCTCTATTTCTGATACTCTCTCTTCTGACTGGTCATGTCTGTTGGCATGACTTTTTATTGTGTTTTTTATTTATAGGATTTCTGTCTGATTCCTTTTCATGACTTCTAATTCTTTATAAAATGGTCATTGATATCCTTCATGATTTTGTGATCAATTGATTGTCTTTCTTTAATCTCATTGAACATCTTATTAGCTAAATCTTTTACCTAATTATTTATAATTATTTACATCTTCTTTGAGTTCCCTGTACATGTTACATATTTGCTTATTTTTTTCTTTGATCTCTTTAAACATTTTAACCATTTGCTTTTGAATTCTTTGCCTGAAATTTTCTTCACTTTAGTGCCCACGAGATAAGTTTTTAAGGACTTTTGAATATTTTAGTCATCTTATTGTCTTGTTATCTCATTATTCCTTTGGAATTTTTTTTTTTAATTTTGAGGATCACATGGGTAGAAAACTCTGCCACTATAGTATAGATCCTCAGCATTGAATTATAAGGAGAGAAAAACTACAGGTAATATCAATTTCCAAAACAACCAATCACTTGTCAATATATAATTTTGAGCTTGTTTAACAGGTTTTCTACTCTTTCAATAACCCAGAACTACAAAGGATTAGTAATTTAAAGGTCTAGGAGATGTGAGTAGAAAAAAGAAATAGGATTTGAAAATGAACATGAGAAATTGAGAAAAACTAAGTTGATTAAAAGAAACCCAAAAAGCACCATAAAGACAGAAGGTCATTCTTTATATTATAACAAAGTTGGGGAGGGAGAGGGGGTTTGAAAGAGTAGTGTATAAATGGAGGGAAAGGAGTAAGGGAAGGATTTTTAAGTAGAAAGCAGGACAGCCTTCATGGAGAACATATCCAAAGATAAACTAAAAGAAACTCTATGCTAGAAGACTTGATCAAAGACCTTTGGTGAGAGAAAACCTGAGAGCTCAACGTAAAACACTGTGGGAACAAAGCAGTATTCACATACAGTCGAGTATAGACATGCTCCTCACATACATCCTAAAGTTAAAAAAAGGAAAAATTAAAGTTTTATAATAGCTTTCATAGACAAAAAAGGATGGGGAGGGTGGAGACATTTGTGAGTGTATGAGAGGGGAAAGGAGGGAAGAGAATAAGGGAAGTAATTTTAAACAGGTGGGGCAAGGAGATCAATCCTGACCCAACGGAAAAACTAACTCTAGAAATCCTATAAAAGAACCTTGGTGAGGAGAGCCAAATGGGGGAATGCAAAGATACTATAGTTCAATTCATTTCAATAGTTTATGTATAAAAGAGAGAAATAGATGAAAGGGAGGAGAAACCAGAAGGAAAATTGGTAAGAGGAGGAACTGAGAGAATTATGAAGGGGAAAACAATGAAGGTAAGGAAAGGATGGGGTTGCATTTGGGAGGTGAAAGGACAGATAAACTGCATGCAGCCACTGAAGTCATGGTCCAGCAAGGTGCGATAGTACTCAGCAACAACTCTTGCAGTGGACCTGTGGGACTGAACTGCACAGGATGTTTCACAAGCAACAGTGGACATTTTATACATGGGGCTGTGACCACACACACTCCTATGTTTTGTGTCTAGGTGTCCTCCAAAGCCTCATGAGATCCTAGGTGGGACTTTTTCAGAGGTGGCTCACTCTAAAGTGTGTGATGCTGGGATTAAGAGCATGTGATTACTAAATCAATCCACTGATTGGTTTGGTACCACCCTAATCCTGGCAGTCTGGATAAGATATAAGCAGCAGAAAGAAGCTGCTTAGGTCCCCTGCTTGCCGTGCTGCCTTCTGCCTGTCTGCTGTGCACCCTGCTTTGAATGCAGCTGATTGTGCACTGAAACCTCTACAAACTGTGAGTTAAATAAACCTTTCTTCTTTTAACTTTGGGTGTCGGGTATTTCGCCTCAGCAATGAGAAAAGTAGCTAAGACACACACATATATACAAGCTCCTACCACTCAAAAACAAACAAACAAAAAAGCCAAAAAAAGAAAAAAGAAAACACACACACATAAAGTCAAAACAAAACAAAAATTCCAAGGGCGCCGTGCTGTGGAGCTCCTTGGTATTTCTTCTCAGAGTGCTGATAGCCACCAGGGCTCCTTCCCCTGGCAAGCAGGAATCCTGTTTGCCCGCCACAGGTGCTGCTCTTTGCCCTTCCCAGTTCACCTCTCAGCTTTTCCCACACTCTCCGTTTGCCGTTATGTCCCGATTCTGCCCACCCCTTCTCTGGCTGAGGCTCCACTGGTCCCTGTAGCCAGGGAGGAGGCAGTAACCCTGGTCCTGTGCACCATTTGGGTGACTTTCCTCTGTCCCTTTTCCTCCCAGGCCAAAGCAATGCTCCTGCTTGCCAGGTTTCATTCTGACAGGGCATTCAGTGGTTTCTGAGGCCACCAGGATTTATCATTCCACAGGCTCTGGTTTGGGTTGTTTTCTCCACCCCAGTGATCTTAGGTCCTTGTTGCTCTGCTTCACAGAGTGGTTCCATCCACCCTACCGGTTCAGTGGTACTAAGGGCTGGATGGAAGAGACCCTGCCCATCTGTGTGGAATGCAGTAGTATTTAGGGTTGGGGTGGTAGGAGAGTGCCTACTCCAACACCACCCCAACATCTTTTCTCACCCCTGGGTCTCACCAGTCACAGCTCCTGCAAGCTTCTGCAATCCTCACCCTTACACATCCATCAATATCTGGCTCCAGGACCCTAACCATGACCGTGCCCTTTCTTCCTCTTTGTCCCTGGGGCTCACGGGCCCTCACTCAGTCTCTGCCTTCCAAGTGATTAGCTGCTGTGCTTTCCTAGTGTCCTGACAGGAGGGGCCCTTTCTGGGCAGTACTGGGCTCTTGGGCCTCCACCTCCCAGTGTGAGGAGATATAGCACAGGAGCTACTGGGCTGGGTACTCACTTCTGCACCCAAAATATTTGAACCTTTCCCAAGCTGATGTGTTCACTGGACCTGGGCTGTACACAGTGTCAGGACTGCTTCTTATTCAGTACACCCTTGTCACTGGATTTCATCTGATGGCCTTCTGCTTCAAGGTGACTTCTTATGGTTGAATTTTTCATTAGTGTGTTTTCAGTACATGCAGTTTACAGTCATCTTGGGGAGTGGGTATGAGTACATTATACACCTCGGTTCTTTGCAAAATCCCCTTCCCTTTTCCTCCCACCTCCTCTAAATTCCCTTCCTCATTTTCATTCTTGTTGCTATTCTTAATCTTAGCTCATGTTTATGACATACAATGCTTACCTTCACTGAGGTCATTAGATTTCTGTACACAGCATATCTTTATTTTTTTTATTCTCCCTCCCCTTCTGCTCTCTCCCTCAGTCTCCTGGACCCTGTTCCATAGTTGAATTTTCATTTGCCTCCCATACCCGAGGAGCTGCAGACTTGGTATTTTCCATGCATTTCATGCCTCTAGTCCACCATGATATCTCTCTGTTTACTTCCTTATCGTAAAGAAAAATGTTTACAATCTCATGGTATGGAGGCTATTTGCTATGCATATCACTGGAAAGCATTTGATTTCACAATAGTTCTGGATCAACAGAAAAGTTGCAAAGGCAGTTTAAAGAATTCCTGCACATGCCAACCCACGTGTGCTAGTGAGGCACATCTCCTTTGATTTCTGGGTCTTTGTTTTTCATCACCCGAGAGGCTGGAGGAGAACTAGTCAGGTACTTTGTAGAACAATGCCCTTCAGTTGGGATTTGTGGAATGTTTTCCTCAGGACTAGACCAGGGTAAAAGTTTTGGAAGAAAATTCAGAGGCACAGTGCGATTCTCGTCACATCCTACAAACAGTACCCTTGTCTACAGAACTCGAGTCACTGCTGAAGTGACCTTGAGCACACAGCTGAGGCAGTTTTTCCCTGGATTCTCCACTCTGAGGTTGCTCCTTACCTCGCCTGCTTTGTACACTGTACTCTTCAGAAAGAAGTCTGCCTGCAAGCCCACAGAGGGGCCACAGGGAGTTATTCTTTCCTTCCTTGAGATAGAAATATTTATGCAAATTATTTGTAATTTTTCTTCAGAAGAGATTTTTCTATTATCTTCCATCTATTTGTCTATCATTCAAGTATTAGTTGGGCTTCTCTAGAGGAACAAAATCAATAGAAAATACATATGTAGTTATACTCGGGGGTTTAATCAGTAGGCTTAGAGGCTCATTACGCAGAAGCGTCAGCGCTGGCCATTGGTGGGATCAGAGGCAGAGCAGTCCACAGTGACCCTGAGCCCTGGAGAGCCGGGAGATCCAGTCACCACTCAGCCCAAGAAGATAGAAACTGCAGAACAAGGCAGATGGGCTGCAGCCCCAGTCCAAGGTGGAAGGACTGGAGACCAGTGTCCGAGGTGCTGGCGAAGCCTGCAGCATTTTAAAAATGGAAACATTCCCTTCTCGCTCCCTTTTGACTCTGTCCAGGCCACAAGCCTACTGGTTGGTGCCACCCATAGCTCAGGCAGGTCTCTTCCCTTCAGTTCACTGCCTACATATCAATCATCCAGACACATCCAAACATGCTCTACTAATCTGCTACGCATTTTTTAATCCACCCAAGTTAACCGTCACAATTTATCTATTTATATTAGTAGACTTGGATATTTATCCTATACTTCGAGCTACAGATTTCTTATACTTTATGCGATTTATTTCTTGAACTTATGCAATTTATTTGCATATTGTACTTTGACTCAATTTATTTAAATATTAGCTGTGTGTGATGTTTCAGTTGTTTCCTGGTACACCCTGGCACAGCCTCATCCCTGTGTGCATGAGTGTGTGTGTGTGTGTGTGTGAGTGTGTGTGTGGTGGGGTTTGAATAGGTGAAGGCAGGATATTTTTAGGAAAGCAAATATATTCTGCATGATACTATAATGTATATACGACCTTGCTTTTGTCAAAACCCACAGAACTTCATAGCAGGAGAGAACCCTCATGCATGCATACTTAAAGAGGAATTCCAAGATGGAATGCACGTTGTGAGGTAACAAAGTAATTGTCTTACAAATGGGTGAAAGCACCTCACCAGAGGGGGTGAAGGGAAGAATGTCTTCACCTGAATGTGATGTAAATGTAATCATAGTGTGTGTGGCCACTTTAGACTCTTTCATTTAACAATATGCACTTAAATGCATTTCTCTTTCCATGTCTTGATAGCCTATTCCTTTTTATTTCTGAATAGCATTCTACGGTACAAATAATGTCACACTTTGTTAGTTCATTTACCTATTAAAGGACCTCCCGGTTTCTTCTAGCTTTTGGTGATTATGCATAGAGCTCCTACTGATATAGGGGAAAAAATATAACTCCCAACCTGCTAGATGTCAGTTACGCTGAGTTCGTGTTCCCCGAAGTCGAAGAATGAATTCTAAGGAACAAAGGAGGTTAAGAGTAGGAATTTTATATAGAGAGAGTAAGAGAGCTCCTGAGAGACAGGAGGGGACCCGAGTGGGTTGCCAACGAGCTCACTTTTCAGAGAAAGATTCATAGAGCAAAAGCACGAGGCGAGTACAATGTGTGTCAAAATGATGATTAACCAGTAATATTACAAGTGTAGTCGTTTAGGTAATAGTGGTCCAGTGGGGAAGAAAGTCACGTAGTAAATCGGCAAGGAGAGAACAAGGACATTCTAGGGTGGGTTGGATCTGGAGATCTTGGTCACCCACCTGGGTGACCTAGACTTTAACAGATGTAATCTTCAGTTCACTGTTTACCCCTCATCCAGGGGTGTGGCTCTGGTCTTTCCATCCTTATCTTGAGACCTGACCTTCAATGGATGCGCCTCCAGCCATAGTTGTAGCCTATTCTCCTCTTGTGTATTGACTCCATTGAGGGCCCATCCCTGTCTGATTGCCTATAATATTTCTACCTTACTTCGCTGTCTATAATACTACAAACATTTGCCTGTTGGTTTTTCATAAACATGAACTTTTAACTTAATTGAGTAATATCTAGGAATGGAACTTTTACATCTGCTATTTAGACCATATTTGACTTTGTAAGAAATAAGTTGACTGGACTATTTTGCATTTCTACAAGTAATGATTGAGATTTCCTGTTGCTTAGCATCCTGTCCAAAAATTAGTATTATCAGCTCTTTTTTTTTTTGTATTTTAGCCATTTTAATAAATGTGCAGTGGTATTTCATTATTGTTTTAATTTGAATTCCCCAATTGATGATGATACTGAAAATTTTTGTGTAAGTAATTTTCATCTGCGTATCTTTTTTGTTCAGATATCTGTTTGGATCTTTTGTCCATCATTAGTTTTTTTAAATTATTTTTAATAGATACTTTTTATGAAGTCAGAAAATTTTCCCCTTTTTGCAATGAATTTTTATAATAAAAGCTGAACTTTATCATTTTTTTGCAAAGTATTGAATGGATTATGTATATAATTGTTAGGTTTTTGGTTTGGCACTCAGACAAATCACCAGGGCTGATAACAGCTGGCCAGGCAGAGAGGTTTATTATCAGAAGGAAATCAGGCGGGCCATCCTCATAGGTTGAGAGATGGCCCCCTTATGGCTGGATCTGGGGGCCTTATATACCATGTTTTCCTGCACATGGGAAGTTTTTGTGCACGTGGGAACTCCGGGGAAAGGGAAGGGAAATTGTGTTTAGGTCTGTTGTTTATTCTGTTCATTGGTATGTGAGTCAACAGGAAACTGACCTTGGGTGAGGTGGACTTGTGACCCTGGCCTCAGGTGATATGGTCTTGTGACCCGTGGGGGTGTAGGGACAGGGGTCCCCGTAGGTAGGGAAAAGATAGGGTAAAGGCCTCCTCAGACTTTAAACATAAAAGCAGCTACATTGAACAGTTAAGGAGATAAAGGCAAAGAGACTAATTCCCGAAGGCCCCAGGTAATCTGATTAACATACAGAAAGCAAACTCTCCCTTTTGACTCTTTAGCCCTGAGGCGCCTGCCCATAAGTTTGCCCTCTGCCAAAAGACAAAGGTCACAGTGCTGAGGGAAATCAAGGCAAAGGTGACAGACAAGCCCAAGAGCCAATCAGATTCCAAGGGCTGACCCAAGGGAAAAACCTCAATGAAAAGGGGCTACAACGAAAGGCCCAGGAGTATTTCACTTTGGAACGATCCCTACTCCTCGAGTAGCTGTCTTCTCCTTTTCCCCCCTTTTCACCATTTTTAAATAAATTGTCTTCTCTTAATTTAAACTCAGTTTCTTTAATTCTTTACCGTAGCTAGGTTTACGATCACCGGGAATTATATTTTCTAGCAGGACAGCAGGTCACAGTCCACCTCCGGATGTAACAGGGGGGCGGGTATGGCGACATGGAATGGGGAAGAAGGGGCGGGGGAAGGGTCTTGCTAGGGAAGAGTGGGAAACAGTCCAGCCTAACAATAATCAGTTTTCCCTCAAGCAGATAATGTAATGCAATAGGTTATATTAATTTATTTGTTGGTGAAAAACCAATATTTCATTTCTGGAATAATTCTGATTTTGTCATGATGTATTATCTTTTTTGTACATTTGTGGTTTGGGTTCTATAATGTTTTATTTAGATGTTTGAATGTATTTTCATTAGCAAAATTGATGTTGCTCTGGTCACAGATATTTTCCATTTTTCTCACTTTCTTATGCTTATTTATAAATTATTATATTTTTCTTTAAAAATTATTGATTTATCAGTAAAGTAATATATTTCTGGAAATTTACCAATTTTATCTGAGTGGAACTTTAGATAGATGCACATGAATTTTCCCAAAATATCCTTCCTTTGTCTTTTTGTATATTTACTGGTTAACTCGACATTCTCTTTTTCATTGCTAATATTATTATAGACAGCGAAGTAAGGTAGAAATATTA
>PVJO010032520.1:0-13082 GCA_004026905.1 Hystrix cristata | reverse complement strand
CTAGAGGTTCAATTTGAGTCAGCTATTCCCCATCTAGACATCTTCCCAAAAGAGTTAAAGTTAGCATACCATAGGGATATGTGCATATCCATGTTTTATAGCAGCACGATTTATAATAGCTAAATCTTAGAAACAGCCCATATACCCATCGAGAGATGAAAGGATAAAGAAAATGTGGTATTTATATACAATGTAGCACCACTCTGCGATAAAAAAGGCAAATTTAAGACATTTTTCAGTAAATGGCTTTACCTCAAATTTAAGTAAAATAAATCAGACACACAAGTTTAAATATCACACTGTTTCTCTTGGGTGAGAAACCCAAAGTATAAATAAATAACAAAATGGAGGATAGATATTATGGAAATAGGTATGGAGAGTCCTCCAATAAATAAACATAAAAATTCCATTTGACCCAGTTATTCCCCTTGTAGGCATTTTCCCAAAACAGTTAAAGAAATCATATTACAGTGATGCACATCCATGTTATAGCAGCATGACTCATAATAGCTAAATCTTGGAAGAAGCCTGGATGTTCACCAACAGATGGATGCCTAAAGAAAATGTGATATTTACACAATGGAGTACTTCTGTCATAAGGAAGCACAAATTTAAGTCATTTGTATGAAAACGGATGCACCTTGAAAGCACAATGGTAAGTGAAATAAATCAGACACATGAAGTTAAACATTCCATGGTTTCTTTTTATAATGAGAAGCCAAAAGTGTAAATAGCAAAATAAAGATAATAGGAAATGCAGAGATAGATCTTTTGCAAAAGGGAAGGGGACCAAGAGATGGGGCAGGGGGAAGAGAGGAGAGAGAAAAGGGAAGAAAAAAAAATTAAGATATGCTATATGCATGTCACATCAAGTCATGCACATGTACCAACTCTCCACGATGACTGTAATCATTATGTACCAAAACATGTACTAATAGAATAAAATAACAGAAACAAAAAGTAGGCAACTAAGGAATGGATTGGTGCCCGGTGGTACTTTAGAGCTCCAGTTCACATTCCCCTGTAGAATTTGCATACCTGTGGCGGGAGTAATGGCAGTCTGATGTATGACAGCAGCATTGCCAGGTCTCCTTGCCTAGTCTGAGCATCATGGCCCACCCACCTCATTAAAGCATGGAAAATGGTTTCTTCATCAGGCACATTAATGTCGTCACTGCACAGAAGCTTTGAAATCTCATTAGCTGGAAGCCGGAGAAATTCTTGGTTCTTTATAACCTCAATGAAATGTTCCTGGAAAAGAAAAGCCATCTACTGAAACTGTGTGCTTTAGAAACTTCTTAAAAAAACAATTGTATCAAAACATTTCACTTTGCCTACTTTCAGAAAAAGAGTGATAGATGTATCCACATATAACCAATTGATGCTATTGTTATCCATGAAAGGAGGGTGGAAGCCGGAAGCAGAGGGAGTAAATGCTTCCGCTGAGGAGTATTCCGTGATTACAAACAAGGCTTAATTCCCTCACAGGCTCCGCGGGCAAAGTGATACTAGTACTTTCCCTTTCAGCTATTGTTCAAGATAACAACAGCTTATGGCTTCAGAAATGACTGTTTAGTTGGTCTTTGGCCAAAAGCCCAAGAGAAATTCTGAAAGTTTTGAAGGAGGAAGCTATCGTGTGAAGGTATGAGAGGGTTAAGGCTCTTTATGCATTTTCCACAGTAATTTTTCTTCTTTTTATAGGGGTGTAGTGAGAAAAACTCCAGTATTAACGAAAACACTTTCCTATTATGGAAAATAATGATCTATCAGCCAAAATAAATATATTATTTTATGTCGCATTATAATCTGCAGATTCAAAACCATATGAGAGAGGTTCATTCCACTATTAAGTGCTTCTTCTTTTGTTTTCCTTTTTGTGGTACTTGGGACTGAACCAAGGTCCCTTGTACTGAGCTGTATCTCTGGCCCATCTACCTATCTATCTATCTATCTATCTATCTGTCTAGTGATCTGTCTATCTGTTAACTTCAAGACAGAATCTTGCCCAGGCTGGGCTCAAAGTTGCTGTCCTCTTGAATTCATCCTCTCAGAGTGCTGGGATTACGGGTGTGCACCGCCATTCCCGGATTAAAGTGTTTCTTTAGGAGAGGACAAGGCTACATCTCAATTTTTGTATATTATACCTCAATTTCCCTCTCTGTAATGATACTGTCATGTATTCTATCATATAACAAATTTCAAACAGCTGTTCCAAATATTGTATTCAAAATATCAACATACTTTTGTGTATAAATATTATACAGTTTTTTAAACATATCATTTGTAACATATATCATAGTGAATATATCAAGTTTTAAGTGCAATAAAATATACTTTTTTCAAATTTCAAATATATATATGTATATCTCATAAACAGAAAGTAGGAAAATATTTTCCAAGTCAATGGAGGATGGAGGGAGAGGGGCAAAGGGAGGGAAAGTGGATTAAAAAAAGGTTTAAAAGAATAAAATGAAAATAGAGCTTTTGCAAATGGAAGTGGGCCCAAGAGCTGAAAGGAGCAGAGAAGAATGTGAGGGGTAGGGGACCAAAAAAAAAAAAAAAAAAGACACAATAAATACAACCATTATGCATGCAGACATGTACTAATAAAAATTAATATTCAAAAAGCAACTTTGAAACAAAAAAACCCTTCTAAATGGAGATGAAAATGTCTACTTGACAAGTTTTTGCATAATAAACAGATATTTTGGGAGCCGCTTAAGACAACCTCTGAATTATTGGGGGCTCTGGAGAAATGAAATGATTCCCTCACCTCTACTCTGAGTTTAGTCACTACGTAACTTAGTTTGGCTAATATCAAAATTATTCATACAGCAATAATCAAGATTGACAGACCCATAACAAAGCTGTGATGCCACGAAGTTCCAAAGAACTTGCCTATTTAGGGAAAAAAAAAAAAGTACACCTTTTGTGATTAAGGCAAGCAACTGCTAGAGAATGGCTGTTCTTACTAAAGCAGATGCTTCTTGTTAAAAGTCCTCTCACGGCAAATAATAGTAATAGTTTAACTATTACTAATGCATTTCACTTGTGCACACTTAATGCTTTACTAAATACTATAAATTCACAAGAATTAACTCATCCCCAATGTAATCTTTTGAGGAGGTGAAATTACTCTGGTGAAAAAGAAGGAAACACCCACTGTTTGACCTTCTGTGGAGTAAGTAGCAAAGTCTGGACCCAAAATATAAGCTTCTGATATCATACCTAGTGCATTTTGTTCCATTCTGCAACTGCTTTTGCTAAGTGATAATATATTTATGAAGTGATTGAAAACATAGCATTATAAAATTTATAATTATCTATTAGTATTATACATGAATTCTGAAACTGTTAATGGTAAGCTTGAGATATTCCTAGGTAAATGGATGCATCTTGAGACCATACTTTTAAGTGAAATAAATCGGACACACGTTTAAATACCGCATAGTTTCTCTGGTGTGAGTATCCTGAAAGTGTAAATAAAGACTAAAATGTATTATACTGGGAAAGGGAAGAAAATGTCCAAATGGGAAAGGAAACAAGGGAGGGGGAAAGGAACAGAGGGTCAAGAGAAATAAGAAATGGAAGGAAAAAATGGAAACAAAGCTTTTGTAGATAGAGAGGGAGGAGGGGGTGAGAGGAGGGGAATGGGGAAAAAAGAAGCAACAAGATATGTCATGTACAGGTACAAATCCCCTATGATGAATGTTATCACTATGTACATCTAAAATGTACCATTAAAATAAAATAAAAAAACACTATCTCACTGTCTTCATATTCTCCAATGTCAGAAACTTTTTTAAAAAACAAAAGAAAGAGAAAAAATAAATACCTCAGTGTGTAAGACCTACTTAATGGCCAATATGAATCATAGAATAATCTATTAAATTTGATTATGCATTCAAATCAGTAAAACATGATTAGAAATTGTTAATATGGGAGTCGTATTTCATATAGCCATAAATTAGATTTTCTGATACAATTTGTTGTCTTCAGAGTTACTTAGACTATTGAAAGTCTTTAGATAACATAGATTAATCTAAACAAATAACAAATATAATGTTTAAAAGTGTCTATATATTATCTTCCTTTTATATAATATCAAAGGAGAGGAGTACTAGAAAGAAAGACGGGGAAAAGCAGAAAGGCAACAAAGGAAAGAAAAGGGAAAGGGAAAATATGGAAAATGATGAATAAACCTGCTGTCAATAGGGAGGGAACAGAGGGGAGGGGCGGGGAAGAGGGGGGCGATCCAAGATGCATCATGTACAGGCACAAAATGAATGTGATGAATGTGACCATTGTATGTAAAATGTACCAATACACGTTCTTGGTTTAAAATAAAAATAAAAAAAGCATCTATATATGACATAGCAGTATCCTTTACTGTGGATAAACTGTTAGAAAGAAGCCTAATTTTAATTCTTGATTTTAGAATTATTTTGCTCCTAATTTCAAAGTAAACACTCTCATTCTATGTACCTTCTCAACAATCTTCCTTTATGTCTTGGGTTTACTATTTATTTATTGTTTTGAATTTACACTCAAATCATTGTAAAATTTGCTAACATATATATAGCATGCTTGCCGAATGAGTCATTAATACAGACAACTGTTTATATGCTTGAGATTGTTAATTCTTTGTGTCAACATGATCAGGTCACAAGCTGCCCAGATATTTGACTGAACATCATTCTGTGTGAGGGTGTTTCTGCATGAAGCCCACCCACGTTAAGAAGGGAATCTGCTTTACTTAGCCCACCAACTCACATGATTTTAATTCCTAAATTTACATTATGTTTAGCCATTAAAATTATTTGAATTAATATGCTAACAAGAAGAATTTCAAAAGTACTTTTTCAACAAGAACTTACCTATTTTACTGTATTCACAATAGATACTAACATGACTGAAGAAGGGAGATTAAGGGAGACAGCACTATTGTATTTTTGCACACATTCTACCTTAATGTTCAGT
Organism: Hystrix cristata; assembly: GCA_004026905.1. NCBI lineage: Eukaryota > Metazoa > Chordata > Mammalia > Rodentia > Hystricidae > Hystrix > Hystrix cristata. The sequence goes on along the minus strand of PVJO010032520.1, from coordinate 8,102 downwards.
TTAGAACACAATACGAAAAGAAAGACAAGGTCATTTTGAGCAAGAAAGATAATTTAAGCTGTATATTAGAGTGCACTGTCTGTAAGGGTAAGTTACCAGACAGCCGACTGCTAATAGTTCAATATTGTAAGTAATTTAACAGGAAGTGTCTGTGTTTGGTTTTGGGGTAGGATTAAACTTTAAACTATACATCTGTTGTTCCTTTAGATTATATGGTATCTGTATTTAGAACAAAGGAATCAAAATAATATAATATGAAACACTATAAAATATCAACCCATTATAATACAATTCTCTGCATAATGGTAATTGTTTCAGGAATATGTTTGAAACTTCAGATTTTGAGCACCTGGGGTGAGAAGAAAGAAGAAGAAAGGTTTATAAGAAAATTTCACATAATTCAAATTTTCTCAATTTGAAAACATTTAAATTTGTGTAATACTCCAGAAAAATGCTGTTTATCTTCATCTCTATTTAAAATAAAGGTACTTTTATTTATCAATTTTATTTACAGTTTACCAGTATTCATTTGTATGCAATTTTGTTTCATTTTTAATCTGAAATAACTGAAGCAATTTTTTGTTAGAAATTTTTATATTTTAATCGTTTTGCAGAAAGATCCATTTCATTTCTTTTACTGCTTCAGAGGTTTGAAAAGTTCATTTTCTTCTTTACATTATTTAAGTATTAGTAGTAATGGTGAGGATTTACTTTTTATCATCTATCCAGTTTACCTTGGTTCTTACAGCCTGTTTCTTGTGACTGTCTTCTGAGTAAAGATCATTTCACCATACTCAAATTTTAAATAATTTCCACATACTGACATATTCAGTTGGTCCAGTATTAATACTATTAATGTTGATAAGGACTTTGACAGAGTTAAATCAAAATACTGAATTGCAAAATGCTTTTAACCAAAATGCAGCTTTTTCTTCAGACACAGTCCATTCATATATTTCTCTGAGTTACAAACTCCTGTAATTCTTAAATTCTTCCAATTAGTAGTGATCCCTTAATATTAGCATTTTTCTTTATTGCATGAGGTTTAACTTTCCTTAGAAATCAATAATTTGTACAATTTTACAAACCAAATTGCGAATTATGCTAAAATAACAGAGAGCTAATATTTTTTCTAATACTGTATATCCAACTTGATCTAAAACCTTGTACAATTTATTTTTTAGCAGTATTCTCATTTCCCCAAGTTTTGATATTTAGTCAAATATTTTTGGTTGCATAAATGAGATATATATATATATATACACACACACATATATATTCACTTGAAAATTATATGTTTATTTTGCCTTTAATATTTCTTCCGAGTATTTATATATTGATGCTACAAAGCTAAGTTGAAAAAAACTGATTTTACCATAGTGTATTTATGTGCTATATTTAGGAGCTGTGTGCATCCCTGGGCATCTCCAAATGATCGAATCCCTAAGCAGTTTGAAGGATGAAGCTGCTTTATGAGGAAACTAGAGCAGACGTCAATGACTTGTGTGAGCTGCAGAAGACAAGCCGCAGCCAGTAAACTTTCAATAGTATCTTCTTTCAATTGCAGAGCACCTAAATGGTTTGAAAAAGTAAAGAATGGTTATATATCTCATAAAGTAACACATAACTATGCTAGTCAATTCAACACATAACTATGCTACTTAATTCAAATTCTGCATTTCCATGTTTAGTAAGGCTATCCATTTTAGTGTACAGTAGCTAATGTGGAAATCTATTTTCAGGCTGATATATACACAAAGGAGTCTGTGTGCCGACATGAAGAGGCTGAAGGGAGAGAGTAGACAATCACAAAAGCTACTGTGAAAAATGAACGGTGAGTAGTATCATTAAAATGGAGAGTAACCTGCTAGTTCTTTTTTATTTTATGAAAAAATAAAACTAAATTTCTAAACAAAGTAATAAGAGATTAACAATAGTTAATATAATGTATATCATAATCTTAAATGTAGTTACTCAGATTACAAGATAGACAAAAAAAGACTGTCTCTTAAAAGAAGAAACAACTTCCTTGCCCTGTATTTGAATCTCACACCAAACATTTCACTGTTTTAGGTGTAATAGAAAAATATAGCGAAGGTTTAAATTTTTAAAAAAATTAAATTTTAAAATTGAAGACACATTGCAATTAATCACCCTCAACATACTTTTCCTTGCTTTGAACACACTTATCCCATGGTTCTTGACACTTTCTGAAGCAATTCTGAAAGTCCTGTTTCATGTCTCTGTACAGTCATGGCTGCCTCAATGATTTCAGCTGATTCAAAAGCTTTACCTTTCACGGTCATTTTAACTTTGAGGAAGAGCCAGAAATCTCAGAGTGTCAGACCTGGTAAATAGGGTGCATGAGGATACACCACAGTGCTTTTATGAACCTGCCTATGCATTGGATAGCACTCAGCAGCAGCAGTTGTATTTTTTATGACACTTCTCAAAGACAATCACAAAAGATGCTTTAGAAAGTGGCAACAATGAGGAATAAAAGTATTCAAAGTGAGGCGGAATATTTCACGGTGATTAATGCTAATGAGTCCTTTATTGTGAAGATTTTTTTCTTAATTTAAGCATTCATAAATATTGATCACCCCTTATACACACATGCATAAAAACATCACCTTAAATAAATAAATTTTCATCCTCAATCATATCTAAAGAAAGCTAGAAAAAGTGTTTGCATTATTGCTCAAGCAACACTTTGTAGGATCTTATAATTAGCCATACATATAATTTTCATTTGTGTGGCATTAAAGATCCTGGTAAATAAGAATAATATTGAACCTTTTATGTCCATATGCACTCATCATCTGGTAATTATGTCATTTCCCAAATATTATGTGTGGAATTGACCACTGGCACTCCCTCCAAAGGAAGAAAATATTGAAAAAGAGTTCCCAAGTGAAAAATTGTTTATATACCTATTTGCTTTAGTATAAAAACAAAACTAAAAATAGAAATTCTATTTGGCCATCTATACTTCTCCTGGGTACATTCCCCAAAGAGTTAGACATCATACTATGGTGATATATGCCTCCCTATGTTTATAGCAACACAATTTACAATAGTTAAACTCTGGAAACAGCATAGATGCTCACCAATAGACATCAATAGACAAATGGATAAAGAAAACGTCATGTCTATATAAATATATATCATAAAATGTCACATATATATGTAACCAAAAAGTATACACACTTCAGGAAAAGAAAGATAGTATGATGTTTTTTCAACAGATGATGTTACTGTAGTATGGAGGCCCCTAGAGGATGCCATGTATCACAGAAAATCCACTACTCTGCAGCCCTTAGAGAAGAAATTGAAAATGTATGTTCAGCAATCTCAATGACCAAGGTTACCCAAGCAGCAGTTTGCTGTACTAATAAATGTCTGAAAACTGATGGCCACCACTTAGAGCACCTCTTGTAACTGTAGAGGCCACAGATAACATGCATTATCCTTATGATATTTAAATAAATTTAGTATTAAAAACTCATACAAGTTTTTTTTTCTTTTTCTGACATGTGTATACATTTTTTGGAGGACTCTGTATATATGAATATTATTCATCCATAAAGTAAAATTAATTCTTGCCATTTGCTAGAAAGTGGATCAAACTTGAGAACACAATGTTAAGTCACAGATGAAAAGTTAAATATTATATGATTTCTCTCATATGAGAAAACTAAAATATCAATAAATAAAAGAGTAAAATAAAGGAGAGATGATAGGAAACAAAAGGAAGATTTTTGGAGATGAATAAGAGGATCCAGTGGAGGAAAAGGATGGAGAATTAAAGAGACTGAAAATGCGAATGATGTTACATATATGAACCAATTCCCAAATATATATGTAACTAATATGTATTGTAAATATTCAATAGAAATCAAACATAAATTTTAAAAACAGACTATACTTGAACATATCCCCAATAAATTTTTAAAAATGAGATCAGAAGCAATTTAATTTATGTATTTTATAATGATATATAATTACGTCATTTTTAGATCAACTGTTACTGATGATTCGTTACCCATATTACAAGTTATTTTATGAAAAATCAAGTTATTTTATGATGTATGTCTGTCTTTATTGTTTTAGACAAAATGTAGATAAGTTATAAACAATGTTTCGAATAGCTAATATAAGCTATATACTATTCCTTTAAAGTTTTTCTTTCTAAAATATCATAGTATGTGTCCTATATGTTGCATAACCATACAGAAAATAGCAACACATATTATAACGTGCTGTATACTTAGGTCAACCTGTAGAATATGTTGTAAAGAAGTTTTGTTCATCTATGTGTTTTCTTGTATTATTTCTTGTCCTGGATTTTGAAAAGAAAGAATGCCAATGTCTTATGAAGCTAAGAGAAGTATGGTCTATATCCGTTGGCAGTCGTTCACAATTTCTCCTATACTCTTGTAACCACCAACCACTTTCCATCTCTGTGATTTCTCTTAATTTGGATGTTTAATACAATGGAAGGGGGTTGGGGATTTAGCTCAGTGGTAGAACACTTGCCTAGCAAGGACAAGACCCTGAGTTTGATCCCCAGCACCACCCCCTCCAAAAAAAAAGATTAAAAAAAATACAATGGAAAAAGTTGTTTTCTGTGATATGATTCTTTTACTTGACTTGAGGTTTTTAAAGTTCACCCAGGTTGTATTACCCATCCGTACTTCATTCTTTTTTATTGCCTATTAGTAACTGATGTATGAACAGATGAAATATTATGTAGCAATTTCTCAGTTTATAAACATTGTGGCTGTTTAGACTACTTGATTATGATGAATAATGCTGATATAAACATTTTTGTATACATTTTTCAGTGGACATGTTTTCACTTCTCTTGGGTATAGACTTAGAAGTTAAAATGGTTGATTTAGAAAGGAAATACATTTAACTTGAAGAACCATCATATGCATATAATTTTAAATTGTTGGTGTTTGGCATCATGGTTAGAGTGTTTAGTTTTAACCGGATATACTATAAGTGCAAATGAAGTCAATATTTTAACAGTTATAAATGGTTACATTGAATTAGATATTTCGAACTTTACAACTATTTAAAAGTATAAAAATTTAGTCATTAAGGGAAAAATGTAAGAAGACTGCATACTTTTTCAAGGTTCTTATGGTGATGATGCAAGCAAAAATGTTTGAAAACAATTCTGGAGAAAGCCAGGAAGGAATGTTTCAGCTCTTAGAAGAACATACAAATTAAATAAATTATTATATACATGCATTTAAATATTCTGGATCTATTCTCCTTCTAGGAATATTCCTGAAAGAGTTAAAGATACCACCATATTACAATGATATATTCAATTCCATGCTTGCAGTAGAGTAAATCATAACAGCTAAATCTTGGAAGTGGCTTATATATTCATCAACAGCAAAGTGAATGAAAAAAATGTGGTGCTTATGCCCTATGCAATGCTAGTCTGCCATAAAGAAGGACAGATTTGAGTCATTTGTAGGAAAATGGTTGCAGATTAAGACCATAATGTTAAGTGAGATAAAGCAGACACACAAACTAAAATATTGTATGGTTTATCTTATATGAGAAACCCAAAGTATCAATAAAGGGCAAAATAAAAGATAGATAACAGGAAGCAGGGAGATAGATCTTTTGCAAAGGGGACAAGGACAAAGAGCTGGAGTAACGGGGTAGGCAGGAGAGACAAGGGGACAAAAAAATTAATATGTGCAATATACATGTACCAAACCCCCACAATGAAGGTAGTGCTCATAAAAATTCAAATTAAAAATGCTAGATCTCAAAGACGAAATAATTATTATAGAAAAATTCAAATGCATTGGCCTCAAAAATTATTCTTTTTTGTTTTGTTTTATAGTTTGAGTCAGTATGACCTCGCACTACTAAAGGAAAGACTAAATCTGTACTGTAAAATTAGAAAATTCCACTTTCTCTCTCTGTTTTAAAAGCAAGAATGGGTCTACCTTATTTAACATCCATATATTCTTGTATTTTCACGTTAAAATAGTTCTCTGCTATCAAGGCAAAGATATTTTTACAGCATATTATTTACATCTTGTTCTTTTATTCTATTGAGTTGGAATCATTACTCTGCTTTCCTACAACTTTAAAATAGTTACTCATGTGATTATCTCTCATTTTCTGAGCTGTAGAATGGAAATAAGAACATATGTTTTATAATGTAGGATTTTTTATGAGTTAACACATATCCAGTACATACCTGTGTAAGCATACTGCACCAAAGAATTAAGTGCATTTGGATCTACCCCTTCCATCCTCACCTCTTCTTGGTTGGCTTCAAGTACATCATTAGTAAACATTGCAGCAAAGTAATCAGATACTGCACTGAGAACCAACCTAGAAAGAGGGATGTCATAGGGATTTACATTAGTCGATAATCTCACTGAAAGCCCAAAATACATTCACTAAGTTTGCGTGGCTGCTCAGTCTGCTTTCTGCTTAAAATTTTCACAATTCAGTAAAGTGTAGCAGGAGTTGGGGATTTAGTTCAGTTGGGGATTTAGTTCAGTGGTACAGCTCTTGCCTAGCAAGTGCAAGGCCCTGAGTTTGATCCCCAGGGTCCCCCCTCAAAAAAAAGTAAAATGCAGTAAATAAATTGATCTGTTTTTAGAGAGTTAGCATTGTTTTATCAATTCTGCAAAACTTGGCTGTTTTAAATATGGTGCAAATAAATTGATCATATATATTAATGCTTTCTCAATATAAAAAAGTAAAAATATATTTACTCACTGTAACAATTTGTGATTGGTGTATTTTTTCCCCTTATTCACTTTTCCTATCTTCAAATATTCTATCTGTATAAAGATACTTACCGGTGAGCTGGAATTCGAAGATGTCCAGCAATGAGCAACACATCACACAGTTGTTTCTCTTTCAACTAGTTCTCCATTTTATGGAGAGTTTGCTCAGCATGGTTTATAGCATGGAAGTGTTCCTCAGACCTAGGAGTATTCATTTCACCAGGATGTTGTGTGTATAATCTGAAAAGGAATTAAGAATTGGAATATGGTTTATCACATCATTTTATAACAACAGTAACTTCTTCCCAGTGTATATGTACACATCTAGTGGAAATTTATCCACATCGACTTCTAAAAGCAACATGATGAACTAAAAGTTTGCTCTCTAATCTGAAATATTTGATGCTGATTGTTGCCCAATTTCTAGTTAAGGCATGAGCCACAGTCAGTATTTATATTACAAAAGAAATTATAACAATATAGGCTTCACCCTAGTAATAACTGCTACATATGCAAGCATAAAATTTAAAGTATCACCCTCTTTTTTGATTCTTATGGATATCACAGTTATGTCATTAGGCATGAAGTCCTCAGTCCTGCTTCAAAATAACTTTAAATTTTGACTCTTTCTCAAACATCTCCATGAGGAGCTCATTACACCTCAGAAATATTTCTTGAAGAATCTCTAATGTAAGAGATTTTATTTTACAATATGTCAAGTTTATTTACAATATGTCAAGTTTAGGAAGAAACTACATATTTCCTGTAAAATAAAATTCCACTGTAATTTTATTTACAATATGTCAAGTTTAGGAAGAAACTACATATTTCCACTTTTTATTTTTTTACGTTTTGAGAAAATGTGGTGCCTGTTTTACTTACAATCATGAAAATTGCCTACGTGCATTTTCAATATCACACATGGTAGAATTTAAATACCCACGAAAACAGAGACAGGCTTATAATCTGTAAAAGTTTAAAAATCTGATGTTTGAATGAACATACATAAATACATGACTTGTTATCTTTTTTGCTTCCAGTCACCATTTTCTAACCACAAGATAGGATTAAATTTAAATGCCCACATCCCTAACTTGGCCTGGGCACTTCTGAGGATTACTGGTCCAAGGCAACATCACTTTCTCTGTTTACTCAAATAAATGATTCCTCTGTGAATATTCATAATCTTTAAAGGGTCTTCAGAAAATTCAGTAACAATATTGTACTGATAATCATGCACCAAGCATTAAATTCAAATTAGGCTAAAACTGTCTCCACAGTTGGATTATAGGTAGGACCAAAGTGGCCTCTCTCCAGACATAG
>PVJO010032519.1:0-13111 GCA_004026905.1 Hystrix cristata | reverse complement strand
AAGATTAAATTATATCTGTCTTCATTCTGCCATGCAGTGCTCTGGAATTATAAATAGTACTAATATGACTGCCCTTGTTCACTTCAATACACATATGACTACTGAAACCAACTTAAATTAATTAAGCAAGTCTTAATTTGATTTTTAACCTTTTAAGCAGCCTAAAATAAGAGAGAAGATCTAATTTGGAAAACAGAGCTTCCCCAGGATGCCAAATCAAATTTAATACATGTAAAAAGTCAGATATTAACTTGACTGGAGACACATTTCTACGGACCAATTTATGCCCTAAAGTCAAATAAAAATGTTACTACTTCAACTTACAGACTTGGAACCAGAAAACATTTATTGATAGAACCAAGAAGCACGGATAATTAATTATTCTGCTCCAAGGTGAGCACTTATTTTTCATGACAAACCAACTAGCTTTCCTTTTCCTTCCCTTCCCTTTCCTGCCCTCTTCCCGTCCCCTCCCTCCCCTCTCCTTGCTCCTCTCCTCTCCTCACTCTCTCCTTTATCCTTTATCCCTTTATCCTCTCTCTCCTTTATCCCTTGACTTCTCCCTCTCCTCCTTCTTCCTCTCTTTCTCTCTCTCTCTCTCATGACTTTCTATACATCACTTGTGTATATTATTTTGTAGATCATATTTAATATAGTAGAATTTGACAAAATGCTGTAAAATTACTTAAAATGTATCTATGTGGTACAATAATAAAAGTGCTAATGATAACAACAAGAATAATAATACTACTGTTTACTGAATATTTCTTATAAATAAGTCCTTTAATCCTCGTAACAATACTATAAGGACACCACAGATAAATTACTATTATAATCCCTATTTTACCAGTGAGGAAGCTAAGCAATAGCAAATTTCAAAATGTTTACCAAAGGGACTCTTCAAGTTCGTGATAGAATGAGGATGTAATATCAGTCTGTTGGACACAGGAAATGCTAGGATCGCTCTTGATATCTATCTACAGTTGTCTAAGTCAATGTTAACAGGTTGCTGAAAGCTTCATCTGAAGCCAGAAAGGGACCATTTGTTTTTAGCTTTTTCTCCAAACCCAATTAATAGCAGGGCATTGTCTTCCTCTCTCATTAGTTCACTATCATCTATCTAGTAATTCCATCTCTTTAATAAATTACCATGGGGGCTAATTCTAGAGGTACAAAGGTGGAGCTTATAATTAATCAGGCAGTAAATACAGGAAATGACAATTTCTGTTTAAGGACAAACTGAAATTACAAGACAGCCCTCAGGAGGCTCATAGTATGGTCTAGATGGGGATGCACAAAGGCTGCCTCAGAGTCCTTCAACAGCAAGGACTTACTAAACTTTTATTACTCACCCCCCCATGATGCCACTGACCCCATTCGCTCCTTCAGAAGGAATTTATTGGGATCTACTCTGTGTGGAACACTCCTGTAGACACTGATACAACTGAACATTCATATAGAGGGAGACAATGTAAATTAATATTTAAAAATTTATATAAATAATATGCAGTAAATTAAAGGAATAGAGAGCTGCTTGATGTGAAATGGTGGGGAAATTTTAATTAGGAAGAGTAGGTCTGGGCCAGAGGGCCATCTTACTGGTGGAGCACATGCCAAGCAAGTGGGAGATCCTATATTTAGGCCCCAGGGGGGAAAAAAAAAGGATGACGAGGGGAGAAATCTAGGGAAAAGGAAATTTTAGCATAAATACCTAATACTGATGAAAGAGTAAGTCTTTCAAATATTTGGGCAAATATAAGTTTTATCAGATGGAAAAGAGGCATCACTAATAGTAGCTAAAAACCAAAAACAATCCAAATCCTTTAATAGCTGAATAGGTCATTATGATAGGATAGGTTCATAGAATGAAATATACATCAGGAATAAAATACTAGTATAAACAACGATATGGATGAGGACTCTAGACCTCATACTCACTTAAAAATGCCAAACACAAAAGATAACATAGTGCAAGATTCTGTGAACTTGACTCTGTAATATAGATTAATCTAACCTGGCAGAGAACAGACTAAAGTTTACCTGGTCTGTGGTTTAGAGGAATTGATTGTGAAGGACAGAACTTGGGTTGGAGAAAAAAAAAAATAGAAGAAGAACTTCGGCTGAGAGATTTAACAAAGAAAAATATGGGAAGCCCAGTTAAATTTGAATTTCCAATTTTAAAATGGGTTTTATTCTGTATGTGTCTGAAATATTGCATGAGACAAAGTTATTTTTTCTGAAATTTAGATTTAACTCGGCATCCTAGCATCCAGTTATGGTGACAAAAATACTCGAAATACAGGCTATAGCAGTGCTTACATTGTGTATGATTTATCTAAATACCTCTAAAAACCACTTTGTTTATAAATTATACATCAATTAAATAGTTTTTTTTTTCCTAAGTATGCTGCTGTTGGTAAGGACACTAAATAAACAGTGGCAGATGAAATCAATCACCATGACTAGGAAACATTCTCCAAAACAAGACTGCTATCATACTATAATGCTAGATTTTTTGATATTTTTGGAAATTCATGTTGCCTGAAGATTACTGAGTATCAGTCCTAAATTCTAGGAGGAAAGCCGGCTGCATGACGTAGTTGCTTATTAAAATTCAAATAGACTTGTATTTGCACGTTCACGTGAGCTAGATGCTTACTTACTAGATTGCTTTTGGAACAGACTCCAAAATTTCTGTTTTGCGTTTGTATTTTAATTTGTGATTAAGCCTGAAAAAATAAAAGGAATTTCCATCAGTCAGAAGCAAAACGAAAATCCGCATCCTAAGGGGGAGGCGCGAAGCAAGCTTTGAGTTTGGAGTTTGGAGTACATCCTGGAGGAGCCTGCCTACCCTGCTGGCCTTGGATTTGGTATTAACTTTTTAGGTTCGTGAAAAGTTGAGATAGATAACTAGAGCCTGAGCAAGCGGCAGTGGGGGGGCGGGATTTAAATAGCAAAAACAAATGTAAGATCATATGAGGAGAAAGAGATTCCAGATAAGTTACATCCATAGCAAGTGAACTAGTAAAACAAATAAGCAAACAGTATTGGACCTCAGCAAGACAGAACATGTTCAATCTTCAACTTTGCCTCTGGAGGGAGGAAAACATGCAATTTATACCTAGGTCTACCTCATCTCAAGTCCACTTGCACAGGACGCTGAGACCACAATTCTACTGGATTATTACTTGAAAATCTTTACCAAACGTTGAATTTCAGTTCACGCTAGATCAGTGCCTGGTACAAGAAAGGCAGGTGCTCTTTGGAAACAGGCACTGAGACCTTAGTGCAGAACTCAGATTCCTCCAGGATAAAAGTTTCAGACAACATAGTTTCAATTTAAATATACGAACAGTTGAGAACAAGACCATAGCGCAAAAATGTATAAGCCAAACTTCACTGAAATTAATATTAGTCAAAAATAAAGCATTTTTTAAAAAAAAAGTACAAATAATATGGCCAGAATTTCTATAAATTAAAAATATAGCAAATATTAATTCAACAAATACGATAAATATGGGAATATAAAAACCAAAAGAGAAAATTGACGAAGTGCAAAACAGGTATAGATATTGCCAGAATGCCTCATGGAGTGACGAAAAAAGGAAAGATGTCAAAAAGAGTATTTTAAAAGCATGAAAATAAAATGAGATGATTGGACATTTATTTAGTCAGAGTTCCAAAGGAATTGAGAAAAATATTTGAAATGTAAGAATTGTTGGAAGGAACACATCCTGGTTTCTGGAAGCGCCAGAAATCCCCGGAAGGATTATTTGTAATGATACTTTACATTTTGAAATTGAAATTGCAGAAAGGGAAAGACAAAGAGAAGATATTAAAAGCAACTACAGGGAAAGTGTTTAATTCATGTTAAATATAATGATTAGAATAACAGGTGACTTTTCAAAGATCATTTTTTTTCAAGTTAGAAAAAGAGTGTGTCTGAAAAGGAATAGAGAAAGAAAGAGAAGAAATCTCTTATCATTTTGGATCATCTTCATTTCTTCTTAGAAAATGAAACTTTCTTTGAGGAGTCACCCGTGATGTGTGCGTCTTCATTATTTATACCCTTATCTTATTATAGCCACCCTCTTTTGTTCATAAACAGCCATCTACTTCACCACAGATAGGTATGAATACGATGGTAATATCGACATTAACATGACTCTGCCATGATTTCTCTGCATCATTTATTCCAAATTAAATTGTTTCGATCATGTTGGTGAATGAAATGACTGAGCAGTTAGAATTGAGTTAGGCTAATATTTTCACCCCTAACATCTCCCAGAAGGTATTTAGCAATTCATATTTGTATCTAGACATCTGGGAGGAATCAATATAATTAGTTTAAGCAAGATATGTAAAACTTCACTATCATTCATATTCACTGTTCAATCGATGAATGAAATGTGCGGCACCATAATCTGGTTCAAAGGTTGCTCTGCTTCCACTGTGAGAGAAGAATGGGTAAGAAGCCATGCTTTTCTCTCAGTAGGAAAAAAGGGAACAAATAACCCGTCCAGCCATTAAAAATAGAAAAAATAACCTTAAGAGCCTTACTAGGAAATTGTATAATAAGAGAAAATTGATTTCTCCATATTTCAGACAGAAAAAAAAGCTTCCTTTTTAAGTAGCGAAATTAAAAATACTCCATATGTAATCAAAAGAGGGAAAAAACTAAGAATAAATGTGACAAATACAAACTAAATAGTAAAATATGAGCTTGAAATCCTCCCTCCATGTCAATAAGCAAATTAAATATACATGATGGAAATATACTAATTAAAAGGCAAAGATTGAAAGATTGGATAAAATATGACTATGTACTGCATACGAAAAAACCCCATACAAATTGGTTAAAAGTAAAAGGATGCAAAAATAAAAAGCAATATTTTCAACAATTAAAAGAAAACTGGAGTGGCTATATTAATACCAGACAATGTTGATTTTAGAACTAAAATATTACCAGGGATAAATATAGGTTCATTTAACAATGATAAATGTATCAGTTCTTCAAGAAGGGGCAAAACATTTTAAAAATTTATCTTTGGCCAACCCTAAAATAAATTTCAAAAAAATGTCTTTAGAAACAGTAAAATGAAAATTTTGTACCTATGGTTTGAATATGTCTCCTCTAAATTTCATAGGTGGAACTTAACCCCATTGTGGTGGTATTAGTGTGTGATGTTTGGGAGATAATACGGTCCTGAGGACTCTACTCATAAATTAATTAGCACTTTATCAAAGAGCCGAAGGAGACAAGTTCCATTTGTTTTATTTTCCACCATGTGAGGTTGCCACCATGAGAAAAATATCATCAATGGGATAGGCCTTCAGCATACCCCAAATCTGACACCTTGATTTCAGACTGCCATCTTGCAGAATTGTGAGAAAATAAATTTCCTTTATTTATAAATTAACCAGTGTGTGATATTTATAATAGTAGTATTTCTTAATTTGAAAAATATTTAAATGCAGCTGACATTAAATAATACAATAGCAATATGTAGTATAGTTTAAAACATAAGTCAAAATAAAATATATGAAAATAATATTGAAATGCTGGTTAGGGAGACAGAGGGGTACAATTCTCCAAGGCTTATATTGTATTATAAGTGCTACAGTATTTTGGGGGCTACACTACTATCAGTTTAAAAAATACCATAAACCTCAGAAAACCATCTACAAGAACAAAACGGTTTTAGCTTACAAATCAATAAAAGAGGTACATTTCTAAAAAATCCCCTAAAAACTCAATCCAAAAGGTGAGAGGAAAAGATGAAAAAAGATCCAAAAACTGAAAAACAACAAAATATGATAGATTTGCACCAAATTGTATATTGTCACAACCAAAGTGGCTTAAACACTGCAATTGATACAGTTTCATGTTTTATATCCTCACTTATTTGTACCCCCTGAAATATCTGCTACTCAGTGTTGTGGATATGCCTAATATTATTTCTTATTTCTTCTTTTATCATCTGTAAAATTTTTATGTGTAATATATCAAAATGTTAGCATTTACATTTTTTCTGTAATAAATGTTATGTTTGTTTTGAATTCTGCTGTATTCTCTTTTAATTTTTCCTGCATTTAAAAACAATTTCTTGTGTTACTGCGGGTGGTAGTTTCACTTCTGTTATGTCTTTTAAAAGAAATTATATATTGCATAAAGTACATATTTTATATATGCTGCATGCACAGTATGATAACATATAGTATACATTTATACACATAATATAAATTATCACACATTTTAAATCACTATTTCTTTATGTTAATTTTATTTCACAGTAAGTTTTGTCACTGATATTTTAGGAGATTTTAGGCTTATTTTCATCTCACTGTCAACAGATGTATTTTGATGTACTTTCTTCTTTTCCCTAATTCTTAATTCATTAATAGTTTCTGTTCTATACTTTACATATCTATTAAATAATAGATGAGATAGTGGAAAGTCTCGATTTCTTGTGATTTTATTGAAAATATCTCTAGTTTTGCTCTATTTTAAATGCTTCTGTTTTTTATAGTGAGGTCTGCATATTTACCATGCTAAAGAGTGCAATTTGACTCCTATATTCTTGAATGCTTTAATTCAGAAATCACAGCCAAATTTTGATGAATGCCTCTTATAGATTTTAAGAATATAATCATATATATATTCTTTTTATTATGCAATATTATATCACCTTATTTCTAATATTAAAATTAGCATTGCATTTCTGAAGTAAAATCAATTTGATCACGACATATTGCTTTCTTCATGCAATGTTGGACTCTATTTTCATCTTTCATTTTTATATTGATATACATTAATAAATATATAGAGAATATATATTGAATAATACTCAGTGTAAGCAATGGTTCTGTTGTTTTCTGTATAGTTTCTAGATAACTTTCTCCTCCTTGAAGATTGTATATTGAGACTTTTTACTTCTAATGTGTTTATTTTTGGCAAACTATTTATTTATGACATTATACATGTCACATAGCTCTTAAAATTTTTACAGAGGCATGCAAAGAAATTAGTTTTCACTCATTTTATTATTTGTCCTTTGTTTCTATTTTTCTTGATTATGTTAAATAGTGAATTGTGTACTACATGCTATTTTATCCAAAACATTGTTCTGGACAATTAATTTATTTAGCAATTTATGTCCTCAATCATATTTTCTTTTTGTGTTCAACACATGATTTTCAATTTTAGTTTCTTTCTTCCTTTCATTCTTTCCTGCTTTCATTGTGTTTTCTTTTGATTTTCTATTGTTATTTTTCTAGTGTTTTGAGTTAGGAATCTCATTTGTGATATTTTTTAATTGATAGATGTTTTTAAGATACAGATTGTTCTCTTTATTGCTAGAAATATGAGACATCCTCCAATATGAAATATTTTTGGTATTTTATTTTAGAAAACATGTAACTATAGATTTTTCTTTTTGTTTTCTTCAAGTAGATAATTAAAATAATGCCTGTTAAAGGTTTTATTTGTTTTCACTTTCTATGAGGTAGAATATTTTCAGGTTTCTGTTTTTGCTTTTGTCTATTAATCTCTATTTTCCTTGTGCTCAGAGGTTATTGTATGTTCCATTTTTTTAAAGAAATTATTTCCTCCATAACCAAAGAAATGATCATTTGTGATACTGCAGCATACATTTGAAAGGTAGATTTCAGGTGGATTTATGAGGCCTTTTGGGCATTATATCATATCTCACTTTTGTACTTGATCTCTTTCTAAGAGTAATATGTTAATATTTATTATTGTGAATTAATTTCTTATAGACTTTTGTAATTTCTGCTTTATAAACGTTATGGTTGTCTTATTTGGACTAGGAAAATTTTAAATTAATATATCTATATTTTGAGTTTGCGATTTCAGTTTTGTCACACTAATGTGTTGTGGTCTGAAGTCTACTTTGTCAAACAGGAAGACTGCACTTGTTATCATTGGTTGTGTAACCCTGTCTTCCTCTCCACTTTAGCCTTTCTTTTAGCCACGTATGTATCTGTTGAACACATCAAGATGGATCTTGCCTCATGAGGCAATTTGGTATTTTCAGTTGACAGGTCAAGTCCATTTAGTTTATTACTACAGCTGTGAATTTGTTCTCAATGCTGTCACATTTAGCTTATGATTTAAATAGTATGTATACCTACTGTATCTCTTTTTTCTCTGCAAAAGTTTAGGGAGCTTGTAAATATATTTTTTCTAGTAATTATATTTGCCATATGCCTTTATAATGTCCTAGTTCTGCTTATTTCTTATTACCTTTTACTATCTGAAGTGTCAGTTTTAAATAGCTTCTTTAATTACCAACTGTCAATTGTTTCCAAAAAAAAGTGTTATTCTGTGTTTAATTTTTTTTTTGTCTTCCCTCTCCCATAATTAGTGTTAATTGTGGGTACTTTGCCCAGAGGTATATATGAGCTGGCTATACAGAGATAAGGGACTTTTGGGGCCTCAAGCCCAGAACCTTCTGGGATGCGGTTAAAGGTTAAAAGATAGCCCAGGGACAGCTAGGAGTCCAAGTAGGATCAAAACTCATTTCCTCAAGGAATTGTATGCTGTGGCCCTTGTCCTCCCCTTACTCTGATTAATTACTTAGATCAGCCCTAAGGTCAGTCATGTAGCAGACCACCCGGTCCTTCCCCGTCCTTCTCTTGCTCCTTACACGAATTCCTGCATAGGTGTCCTTCTTTGTCCTTTATCCTGATTTCCCAGTCCTATCAATAACAATCCATAGAAGCTTCAGATCAGAACCGTTTTTTTCTGAGGACTCTTTCATGCTGAGGGGTCTCAGGCCAGTTTAACCTCTGGGCCTGCTTGGAGGTTTAAACTGGACATAGATTCCAAGTAATCTCTCATCCTTTGCACCAAGCCACAGTCAGGAACTGCCTAAGTGACGCCCAATGTGGGGCATGTGTGGAGTACAGCTGGTGCAACTCAGTGCAGAGGGCCAACCTCCCAGAGCCTGGGACTAGACCAAGGATGCATCTGACTCTTCAGCCCAGGAAGGAGACAGAGGCAGGCATGGAAATAGCCTGGCATGTCTAGGCGAGGCTGCAGATTAGGTTTATCAGCCCAGAGGTCTTTAAATATCCAATTGCTAATAAGTAGGGCCAGTTCATTTGTTTTTCTTTTTGCTCTTTTACTTTTATTCATACAGTATGGATCAAACTTTATCCAAAAAGGAAAGGCAATTTAAGCAACATTTACAATGTCTTTTAGAGACATCTGGATATAAAGTTTTTAAACCTCAGCTTATTAAATTAGTGATAGTTATTTATTAACAACGTCCTTGGTTTCCTCTGGAGAACATCCTAGAGGTGGAAGACTGGGAACATGTGGGCTGAAAATTGAGAGTCATTAGATCCTGTAAAAACAACATGCCTTGCTACATAGGTCACTCTTTCATCTACTTACACAAAGGAAGGTCCCCCCAAAAGCTTCCTCCTCCTCCCTCAGATCCCCCTGAAATCCCCCTTCCACCTCCAAGCCCTTAGGAAACCGGAAGTGGTGTGCAGGGCGGGGGTGGGGGAGAAGGGCTCCAAAATTATAATACCACATATCAAATCAACTGCACTTGTTTTACAAAAAAAAAAAAATAATAATTAAAAAAATAAAAAAGAAAGAAAGAATAAGAAAACAAAAGTAGGAAAAGAAAAGTAAGAGAGAGAGAGAATAAGTATTACAAAAATCAGGCCAGCAAGTTATGCTAAACTGGGATAAATTTATTATCACGGAAAAGAAACCCCATCGATATTTTTTACAAAGGCTGAAGCACACACATATATGAGCCAAAAATAAAAAATAAAAGAGGAGCATCTCTGATCACCATTTTTTTCCCCACCAAACATCAAACAATTCTACAGCTCTAGATGTATAACAGTTAGTCTCTGGGTAGATCTAATGTCTACGTATAGCTTAATAGAGTGAAGCAATCAAGAGTTTCTGTGTCCAAACACAGTATTTGATTCTGTATGGTCTACTGACGGAAGGAGTATGCCCATGTCGACTGAGAACTAGCTGTGTGATTTCTGGTTCAGATCTGCTCTGATAAACTTCTATTTCAGCTATATAATTTTGGTAAAATGTCTCAGTCTCTGACACTCAATGCGTGGCATGGTGATGTGAGTCTCAAGTTGCCTGGGGTCAGAATGGAGCCAACACAGAGTAAGTAGAGCTCAGAGAGAAATTCTTGTGATGCATTTTGAACCTCAAATCGGTCTATGCCTAGAGTATGAATATCCTTGAAATATTCACCAATATTAATCAATTAACTGCTTCTTTTGCCTAACCCAGTTTAAAGTGGGCTTTCTCTCACTTTCTAAATGAAAATTGTAATCTAATAGAATTTAGCACCATCTTCTGTGCTTTCACATTTCACTAGGTAAATTGTTAATCTCACACTTCTGTTCCCAGGTTACAGAAGCCTGTAAACTAATATGGATGAGGCACTGCACACTGGATGCATGTAGCAGCCAGAAAAATTTTCTTAGAACATTCAAGACACTAATAATTACTTTTTCACTGTCTATTTTTCCTTCTACACTGTGAGTTTTCTAAAAGCCGTATTTTCTCCACTTCTTAATATATTCTTAGGCTTATAGTACTTCTGGTAAATGTAAACTAAATTAATAATTAAAAACTGCACAAAGATTATACTTCTTTGCTTAAAGGAATATGGTAGCAACATTTAAATATCTTTTTGTCCCTACACTTAACTGCTTCTTAGCTAAAATAGGGTGGCAGAGTAGAGGGAAAAAAAGATTTGGAGCCCAACAAAGCCATTCTACCACCACTTGCTATGTTATTTGGAAGGTATCTTCACCTCAAGCTTTCTAATATTCAGCTTATAAAATGCAACTAATGTATCTTTAAAGACTGTACTGAAATAGAACTGAGATACTGCAGGTGAAAGTTCTCTAACATAACAGGTGATCATTAAGTTCTAATTCCTCCTCTTTAAACATATTCTTCAGATAAATATTGATGGCCTATTGTGTTTCCTTTCCCCACAGATAGGAGCTATTGGCATTCTGCAAATGATTAAGCAGACTCACAGCCTGTATCTCATTCTTCCTTAGGAAAACAACTCTACTCTTCTGAATATGTAACAGACACCTGCTTCGATGCATAACAGTAACTGTCAAACTGAAACACTTGTATGTATTCTCCACTCTTGCTTTTATTTATCAAAGACTAACTAGATTAATAAAAAATCTTACTCAAAGAAAGGAAAAAAAGAAGCATTATTTCACTGTGATCCATTTAGCTGAATACTGCCAGTTAGAGCTCAAAAAGAAACTCGAGACAAATATCCCCCTGCTATCCCTTTGTTGGGGAAAAGGTGGCTAGTTAATATGAACAAGGCAGGGTCTGAACCTGTAAGCGGTGCTCCCAGTGACCAGATACCTTAATTTCCTGAGAAATTTCTTTTCCATCTTCTTAAGGATTAATTCAGAAATATGCCAGAACAATGCTAATATAATTATAATCCCACTCCCTTACTTGGAGGAGATGATATCCTGTCTTGTTCGGCCTTTTCTCACCCAACCTCTCACTCGGAGCTCTGACCCATCAGTTAACAAATACGACAATTATTTATTCGTAGGAAGCATTTCTACCTATTGTTACCAACTGCTGTCTAAGAATTAGAAATAGAAGCCCTATCCCCCATCCTCGAAACTGAACATAAAACTGAATTTATTTAAGAGAAGTCTGGCCACAGGAAAGTCTAAGAAATCAAATCCAGTCATCATCTCTCCCAGCAGATTGCTTAGGAAAACGTATGTGGTGTGAGCTAATGCTTCCAGACCACAGCAATTAAGGCTGAATGGTTTGGAGAACCCACTGGAAAGCTATGAGAAAAGGCTGGGACCTTCGTGCTTTATTAGAAAAATATCAAGCTGTGCTAACAATGTCTGGTAAATAACATTAACATTTCTATTCTGGGTTCCAGAGGGTGAAAGCAGTCAATTAAATCATTCAGTACTAGGGATGCCACGCTGGGCACATAGTGAAAAGATAGCACTCAAAGATTATTTTAACATGCAGCACATTGCTTTTCAACCAATATAATGCCCAAACAATGATAGTGGGGGAAAAGGAACCTGTAAATTTTTTTCTCCTGGAGAACAGATTCATTCATATTTCGAATGAGAATCTAGAATAAATATTTTAATATTTTTATATCTCTTAGTGGAAGTATAGTATATTTTATTTTAAGGTAAACCAGCAGAAAAGAAATTATGAAAAGAACTAACAGAGGGTGATAGCATTGAAAGAAAGAATGAAGGAAGGGAAAAAGGATGGAGAGCGGAATATGCCAAGTAGATGCTATTCAGGAAATAGGTGTCAGGATGTTAAATTTCTTTTTAACCAAGTCTAAGTGGATTTTTCTTTGAGTACTGCCTATGCAATCATTTGCAAAAATGTCAAAACCCTTCTTGTCATTATTTGACCTTTAGAAACCCTTAATGAAGAACTTAACACCCTTTTCTTATTGCATATGTCTTTCTGTTTTCCTGTGTCCTGCATCAGGCAGACTGAGTTACGTGAGAAGAGGTAAAAGAGGAAATTAAGAAAGCAGGTTTCTGTACCTGGTGGCTGAAAGGCCTTTCGATTTTTCTCTTTCTTCATATGGAAATTTCAGTGATAATATTAGCTATGATAGTATTTCCCAGGAAGTTCTGCTCTTCCCTGTTTTCCTCCCTTTGGCCATATGTGCCTGGGACATCTAAGCTCCTTCTTTAGTTTTGTTTTACTTTTTTTTTTCATCCCACACCATCCAGGTCAGCTAATTTTACTCCTGCCATCCTACGTTGTAACATCATAGCATCCTGCAAAGTCATGCGAAGAGCATTAGCATGAAGGGCAGTATTTCAAGGGAACTAATGCATTTTTTCAGAGCTCCTACTTCTACCGTTGGATTAGAACTTCAGTCTCTAACAGTGTCCAAAGTTCTGAGAAAAAACACACAAATATGTTTGTCAGCATGTGTTAGGAAGACAGTTGATAGGGAGCGTTTTAAACAAAACATGCTTAGTTTCCTAACATTTACCAAGAAAATAATAAGACTAATTTAAAGAAATGTTTAAAATGCCTCAGAAA
>PVJO010032518.1:0-13119 GCA_004026905.1 Hystrix cristata | reverse complement strand
TATTCATTTCAGTTGCCCATTTTTGGATTGGGTCTTTAAATTTAGGAGGTTTAATTTTTTTGAGTTCTTTGTATATTCTAGATGTTAGACCTTTGTCTGATGGATAGCTAGCAAAAATTTTTTCCCAGTCTGTGGGTTTTCGCCCTACTCTTTTGGTGATTTCTTTTGCTGTGCAAAAACTTTTCAATAGCATGTGGTTAGTTTTTAATTTATGCAAAACAGCCAAAATTCTGATCTAAAATATAATGGTACTTTTTTACAAGTCAAAACTAAAGCATATTTCAGGTTTTTATTGATATACTTTCACTCCTAGTTATCAGGAATCTATAAAACTATCACTGACTATGTTTTCGTAGTATTGTTCTACATTTCTTTTTTTGATAGAAGTTTCTTTTTTTTTTTTTTTTTTTTGTGGTGCCGGGGATCAAACTCAGGCCCTTGTGCTTGCAAGGCAAGCACTCTAATCACTGAGCTAAATCCCCAGCCCCTTGATAGAAGTTTCTTAAGAAATATTTTGCTATTATAGAGTCATGCAATTAGTTTTACTTTATATGAATGAAAAGTTTAGACGTATTGTAGTTTTGGAAGGTTAAAAACAAAAAATCAGTTGGTGTATAATCAGTATTTGGCAAAAACTACACCACTCTTAAAGCTATATTCATGTGAATAAATATGTTTCACAACTCAGAATGTAGTCAACCTAGATTTGTAAAAGTAAAATTGCAATGGATAGACAGGTAAGAAAGACTCTATTCAAGAGAATTGCAAAAGAAGACAGAAAGGGCACAAATGAACTCCACTGAAAGAAAAGATGGAAACGTTTTTAAGGCTTGAGGTGAGCTAGTAGAATAGTATTAAGAACTTTAGAGAGAAGGTTGACCAAGGAATTTGTGGTAGTTCTGTTTGATTGTGTTAACTTGATTTGGCTTGGAATTCACCCTGAGAATTAGTAGTGCACAATCCTGGGTATCTGAGGAGGTCATGAAAGTGTGACCATGGGGTCTGTATTCGGGCCCTTGCCCCTTTCTCTGTTGCTGTTTCCCTCCTCTGTTTCCCCGCTATGACAAATTAAACAGCTTTATTCCTCCATGTTTTTCTGCCATTGTATTTTTTGCCTTGGAACCAGCTGGCCATGGACTGAATCCCAAGAAACCATGAGCAAAATTAATCATCTCCTCCTTTAAATTGTAGGTGTCTTATATTGTGTCCCAGCAATGGGTAAGCTGACTAATACAGGATGCTGCCAGAACAATGAACTTGGCTATTCATGAGTTTGCAATTTTTGGCGTTGTGATCAGTCTGTGTTCAATAGTAGGCATCTGTTAAAGTTAGCCTCCTACTTTCCTACCCAGACTAGGAGTTACATGTTTATTTCTTACAACATTCATCTATCAGCTCATTGAGAAAGACATTTCTGAATATTAATACTGGTAAGAGCTGGGGAGCTGATTTACAAAAATTCCAAAGGGCAAAGAAATTAATGTCAGGTTCATGAGACCACTAACGTTTTCCTGGTCAGGCTCAAAATATTTACTGAAACTGTGAGCCAAATAAGCCACTTCTTCTTTAATCTGAGCATTTCAGTAACTTTTGTCCTCACTATGGGAAGGCTGATAACACAAAGATCCTTGATATCATGGAAATTTAACACAGACTGAGAATTTTGGCCAGATAATTTTTGGAGGAGACTTTATTGGCACAATATACTATTGTACTAAAAGATTCAAACATTGTTCTAGTAATAGGCTTGATCCAAAGAAACCCACATTCATAAAGACTATAAAGTGAAAATATTTTAATAACTTCTGATATTTTTTCTTCCCAAAACTATGGCAATATACATAAAAACAACAACAAAAAAAGAATAGGAATTTTATATGCTATATTTTTATATACTTTGCCTTACATTTTGATATTTCAAAGCATGGTACACCACCACCTAAACATTTTATATTAAGCACTGACAAAATAACACTAACCTAAATTCTACAGTTTATGAAGGCTAGTTTCTTAAAGAGATTAAGGAATGTCAGCAGAATGCTCAAGAAATTGGCCGAGGCTACTATAAGGATGAAATGAACAAAGGCATTATACAAATTTTGAGTCTGTTGCAGTGTATTTGTCCTAATGATTTTTGGCTGAGAATGAGAAAGAGTATATTTTCTTCATAAATTAGTAAATTTTTTATAAATCAGATATGTATAATTGTTAATGCCCATTATTATTAATATTATGTCTCTCTGATTTTCTATCCTAGCAATTACTAACTCTAATTCAGATATTCTGACCTTTCCATTAACTTTTTCCTAGAGTGATGTTCAGATTTACATATTTATGTCTGTTCTCCAGATCCCTATTGCTCACTATCATTACTGAGTAGACCCGAATACCTCTTTGTACTACATACTCATAGATTTGAGAAAAGGTGTCTATTAAAGATAAAGCACAACAAATTAAATAGGCTTAAGAAGGAAGGAATGTGTTGTTTCTAGTGTTGTTATAATTTCTGCAAATGATAAACACAACACTTTCTAACATTTGAGAGCTGTTTTCTCACCTGAGATGTAAAATAAAGAAAGGGGGAGAAAAAATGCAAGTGCTAAATTACAACATCTGCACTTTTTCCTCTAATATGGAGTCTACAAATGGGAACATGACTTTTTATATTAAAAGTGACTCACATCTTGTTTCCTAACCAGTGACTTAGTGACATATTTTATTAATATTTTACTCATCTATTTCTTATTCAACATTTATTCAAAATAATTGGTTAAGTAGTGAATTATTGCCAGACATTTATAGCAAATTACTCATTAAATTAAGTAAGCCTGGTGAGAGAATGCTAAAATCATACAGGGAGATAAGCATATTAATCAGGATGAGTAAGAAAGATGTAGGAGCAACAAATAGCAGGAAATGATAAAGGCTTCTCTGGGTAGATAATTCTATACTTCTACCACCATATGTAAGGTTTTCTGTAAAGTATGTTATTAGAAATTAAATTTCAGTTGTCTTTGTGTATTTAATTTGAATATTCTCTTTTACTTGCTTTTTGAGGGGCTTGCATCAGTTAATGCTACCACTGTTTTACATGCTCACTGATACTGTATGCCATCAAGAAGTTCAACTCTGATATTCTGATACTTTTCTTTCCATATCCTCAGTTTGAAAAAGGCTGAGAATCTTATGAACTTGAGAATCTCTTTATAGAATTATAAACAATCCACATTTTTTTGAATTCTTGTACAATTGGTCTACATTTTTAAAAAAATTATTTTTGTATTGTAAACCTTTATGATCTCTGCTTTTCAATTGGTTACATATAAATGTTTATCAGTAATCATTAAACTTTCTTTTTTTGAGGGGGGATGCTCAGGGCCTTGTGCTTGCTAGACAAGTGCTCTACCACTGAGCTAAATCCCTAACCCCCTACACTGTCTGATTATATACTATTATTATTTAAAATCCAAAACGCAATCCAAATTTGTGTATAAAAATGATTGCATGCTTTGTATGTGTAAAATTGTCAATATTTAGAGTAATAATATTACAAATAATTTTCTCACTTATATTCCAGAAACATACAACTACAGGTAGAAATATTTCATTTCTATATTCTAATAAATCTTCTTATATATGGCCTAGAGTACAGAGAATACTGGACCTGCATGTGGTCATTTTAGATATGATCTGCTGACTTCCATTCTAGCATAAGTTAGTAGGGCCCCATCCATTTCCTTCCAATTTGCCTCTCGTTCATCATCGGGTTATAGTATTTCTAGTCTTGTCAATGGTGACATTTATGCTTTAAATGAAACATGTATGCCTGATTTACTCAATTTATCAGTTTTAAGACGTTTTCATTGAATTCTTACCACCTGTTCTGAAAAATGGAGTAATCAGTTGAAAGTAGCTTTCCTCAGTGATCTTCTATGAAATGATTTGTTCAGAGCATTGCTTTTCTTTTTTGTCTGCGCAACTTAACTGATGGATGTCTATCATGTGTGAAAAACTTACTTCTAAGTGGTCCCTATGTATCTTGCTCTGGAAAACTGTATTTTCCAAAGATGGAGAAAATAATACCATTCCTTCCACATGCTCTTCTGTCCTGAGACCTTACCGACCTACCAACGATGGTCTATGCACTTGAATTTGGCAAACCCGAGGTCATTGCTCCTAACCAATAAAACGCGACAGAAACATGTGTCGGTCAAGGCCTCCTTAGCAAAAATGATGCATTTCCAGCTTCTCGCGTGATTGATATAGCAGCAGAGTGAGAAATGAAATCACCGCGCTGCAGAAGCCATGCCTGCAGCTAATATTTCCATAAATCCTTTTTACTTTTATTTTGGAGCCGCTCCTCTTCTGTGTTCCTTGCAGAAAAAGTAGCTCACTCTCGTGTCCCTCTGTTCTTCTACAGTTTCTTCACTGACTGCACCTTACATCTGCACCTTAAATCTGCACTGACTGCACCTTACAAATACACCTTAAATCCTCATTTGTATAGATGTCATGTTTTCTTTCATATCATGTTTTTGTCCAAGAAAGATTTTTGCTAGTTATGTGTAAACTTTGTTTTTCTAAAATAGTCACCTGCTTTTGACTTACTGTTCTTTTAAATATGGTAAGTTTACACACATATTTCTTACTCCTTATCTTCACATCGAAGTAGTTCTTTTGGGAAAGATAATTTACTTTTCCATAAATAACATGGTGGGTACCTGGAAAGTGGGTAGGCAGTTATCATGGGCGGTTTGACCTCCTTCTGTGTTCTGTGGAAAATTCTTATGAACACTCTTTCCCTCCATTGACATGATTAGGCTTCCTCTAATTTGAAAGTCCCAGAGAGTCAGAATTAACCTTGATGGTTTTGTTTCTTTCTTTTTTGTTTCTCCCCAGATATATCCATCTCTTCAAATGTCAAAAAGTTGGATAATGGAGAGTTTTGTGTGCCTTAGAACATTTTCTTTCTTTGTTTTTCTTTTTTTTTGACACAAATACAACTACTTGCCAAGATAAGTACAAGTGCTAATTTCCAAGTTTAGTCTGTCTTTGTGCTGTGCCGAAAAGGTCCAGCTCATCATTCATGTTCTCATCTTTGTAACCTAAAAGGAAATAACTAAGTAGGGAGAAAAAGATAACAATTGTCCAAAGGGTATAAGGACAGTATACCTATATCATTCTGTGTATGACACTGGGTTATTTTAGTATATAAAATTGTATATAAAATTGTGTATAATTTGACTATATATTTCAATCTGTTTTAATTGTTACATAAAAATACAAAAAGTGCACATATTAATGGGTACCATGTAGTGTTTTAAATACGTGTATATATTGTGCAATGTTCAAATCATGTTAAACAGGTACATCCTCTTATTTTTCATTTCTTTGTTGTAGAAACTTTCATAGTGCTTTCTTCCAGACTTTTGACATAAATAGTACATTATTGTTTTCTATAGTCACCCTAATGTGTGATAGCACAACAGACCTAATTATAACTTAGTACTCATTAGTACTTCTTAAATTCTTCCCTTCTCTCTATTTCTCCTGCCTCTGGTGACAACCATTCTACTGTCAACTGCTGTGAAATCAATGTTGTAGACCACACTGGTGGATGACACCATTTGATCCTTGCCTTTATGTGTCTGGTGTACTTCACTTGACCTAATGATCTCTGGTTCCTTCCATGTTCTTGCGAATGACAGGACCTCATTCTTTATGGCCGAATAGTATTCCATTACGTATATGTACCACATTTTCTTTATCCATCTATCAGTTTTTTTCCATTTTTTGGCTATTGTAAATAGTGTGGCAGTGAACATAAGCGCAGATATCTCTTTGACATATCAATTTCATTTTCTTTGAATTGAAATGGTGGAATTGTTGGATCGTATGGACTTGCTGGATTGTATAGTATAAATTATGTTTTCAATTTTTGAGGAATCTCTCTCATTTCCATAATGGCTGGACTGATTTACATTTCCACCAGAAGTCTTCAAGTGTCCTCTTTTCTCCACATCCTTGCCAGCACTAATCTTTAATCTTTCTGATAATAACTATTCTTAGTAGTGATACCTTATATTCGTTATTTCATCTCCTTGGTCATTAATAATTTTGGAGATTTTTTCATATACCTGTTGCCCATTTGTGTATATTCTTTTGAGAAATGCCTACTTAGTTCTATTGTTCATTTTAAAATCAGGGTTTTTTGTGGCTATTGAATTTTTGGAGTTCCTTATATTTGCTAGAAATCAAACCTCGTCACATACATAGTTCACAAATGTTTTCCCCATTCTGAAGGTTGTCTCTTAACTCTACTGATTGTTTCCTTTACCGGTAGAAGCTTTTTAGTTTGAAGTAATCTCATTCATCCTTCTTTTGTTTCCTGACACTGAGTGGGTAATCATAAAGATGTCTACAGCTTTCCCTTGTCCCATCTTTAAGGAGACATTGTTTCAGCAGCTATCATTTTATTTGTGTCTGTTTTTCAAAGTGAATTTTATCATTAACTTGTTTACCTTCTTCTTTAATTCCAAGTTTCAATAAAATAAATTTAGACATTGCTTCAATGGATAGCCTCTCTTACTTTAGAAAAATCTTTTCCCTGACAACTTTAGAGGCACGTACAATTCCTAGGCTTATAACTTTACATTGCGTAGCTACACTATGTTTGGAAAATTTTTAGTTATTATTTGTAATTCCTTTTAACTCATCAATTCACCAATTTTCCCTTCTATTTTCTTATTATTAATGAGAATTTAGGGAGAAAATAAAATTATTATTGCTGGAATGTTGGATGAGTACTTTGAAAACAATCCTAGGTTTTCATTTTAAAGAATCTCTTTCTAATAATTGATTATTGGGGCAGTGAAAGAGGAAAATGAAAAGCTGGAAGGGTATTCTGAAAATCCTTAATAGGAAGAAATGTGGACTAATGTATTGGCATTAGGAATAAAGAGAATATGAATAATTTGAGATATACTAAGGCAGTGGGGCTGACAGAAATTCGTGATCATTTTTATGATGGGTTGACAAAGACAGCAGTGAAGCATAAACATAAGTAGGGTGTTGAAGGCTAATTTTCTGCTATTCTGTAGATTAAGAAAATCAGAAGGAGAGGTGAGTTTGTTGTAGAAAACAACAAGTTATTGTGGAAAGGGTGGGCTTTCAATGATCTTATAACATCAAATAATTGAGTTTTACCTGTAGGATTTGTTTGTGTCTGAAGACATTTTTTTTTTATCATAATCTAGATTCTGAGTACTAATGGGATTTAGTGAATATGGGCCTACAGAGCTGCTAAAATACTGTAATGTCCAGGTTAGTTACCTAACGAGAATTGTCTGACCTCAAATGGCAATAATGTTGAAGTTTAGAATTTATGCTCTAAGTGATGATGTCCAATAGGTAGGCAGTTTGATAATAAAACCTTGAAGTCAAAAGGGAGACCAATATGAGTCACAGTTTTGGAAAAGTTCTGCGGATGATCAACAAACACATTATTTCTTTTGACCAGACACACAGGTAAATACACTTCTTGGTTTCCTTTCTGTTAGGAAAATCTTTGTGACTCACATCTAACTAATGAGTTCAAAGATACTAATAAGTACCACTTCAGGCCTGGGCATTAAAAATATCCCATTTGCAATCTTACATATCTTTTCACTTCCATTTGCTTTGTACAGATAACAGTGAGCCCAGAAGCCACACAGAGATGGTGCATCCACAGTATGCAGTTGGCCTCAATACTCAGTCAGCACTCAGAGGACAGAGTGACCTTTTCATGAAGAACCTCTCCTTTGGACCTCTTGTAAGTGTAAAATAAGTTACTATTTTGGCGATTGGAGAGTTTGTGTTTACCTAACTTACTTATAATTTGGCAGCACAAAACAGCTTATTATTTCACACGGTTTCTCATGGTCAAGAACCTGGGAGCAAGTTGGCTGAGCTTGGCCGCCTCTGCATTTCTCTTACAGTGTGGTCAAGTTGTCCGCAGGGCTGGAGAATCTGCTTCTGCGCTTACTCACCTAGTCGTTGGCTTAGCTCAATTTCTCATGGGCTGTTTGTCAGAAGCCTGTTTCTTGGTACCTGGGCCTTTCTGTAGTCTGCTTGAGTACATTGGTTGTATGGTAGCCAACTTCCACTACAGCGTTAATGGAGGGAAGGGAAAGAGGAAGACAGAAAAGATGGAGGCAGGGCTAAGACAGACTCATGGGAGCTGTGTTCTTCATAACTGATTTTCAGACCTGGCCCAGACCAATTGTGTGGAGTGGGAGAGAGCACTATCTAACCAAGTGATTAGCATACTGCAGGGCTCTTTGTGGGTCACGTTTGAATTTAAAGACTAATTATAAGAGAGGTTTTCCTTTATATTGGAGAGTGTTATATTATCAGTCCCAACAGTTTTGTTTGTCTTTCATTAAGAAGATGTACTGTTCTTTGCATAAGAGAGTTTGACTAGGAAACAAATAAAAGTTTGGTGAAAAACTGAGGCTAAGGGCAAATGTTTTTAAGTATCTGCTAAAGGATAAATTGTACACTCTAGAATTCCTATGTGTAAACACTAAGCCCCCATCTGACTGTGTTTTGAGATGCTGACTTCAGGAGGTAATTAAAATTGAACGACATCATTAGAGTAGGGCAATGATCTGGTAGGACTAGTGTCTTTATAGGAAGAATCACTGAAGATCGCCTTCTTTCCACCCTGGGGAGAGAAGGTGACTATCTCCCAGCCAGAAGAAAGGCCCTCATCATGGATGTACCATGCTATAGTCTTGGCCTGGTGTCCTCCAGACTCCAGAACTGTGAGAAAATAAAGTAGGTGGTTTAAATCATCCAGTCTCTAGTATTTTGTTATAGTCACTTTAGCTGACTAATAGCAGAGTCCATTTGTGGGCAGTCCACTCTGTGTTGTCCCTGGAGAAACAAGAAGTGTTATATTCTGAAAGACGTAATGGCTATGTAACAGGAAAATCTGCACCAGAGACGTTCCATGGCCATATATGTTGAAATATTTTAGACTGGGATGGAAATAGTGCCCTAATTGAATACACAGTCCTCAGATGGAACGTGCTTGAATCCAAGAACTGAGAGCTCCAAGTAGTAAGCAGAAAGAAAAAAAAAGGGCAATAGAAGAGGCTCATGGTGAAAATCTTTGATTTCCAATAACTAGAAATTTAAATCTTAACTTTACCATAACTGTGTAACTTTGAGCAAGTTAATGTGCTTGCTTCAGTCTTCTCATCCCTAAAATTAGGATTAAAATGTGTATCACAAGTTTTTTTTTTTAAAGAAATAAACTACATTGTGTGTAAAATACTTAGTAAAGTGCCTTGGATAGAGGAACATTCAAAATGCATTGGATAAAATGTTTAATAAATTGAACTTATGGCATGCAAAGTAAAGTGAATATTATAGATTCCTCTGAATTTTTCAGGGGTCCTTGTTTCCAGTAATAAATAATGATGAATAACTACAATAAAATTTTTGTTTTAATTTTATTTTTATTAGTACATGCTTGCAGTACACATTCCTTGTAGGGAGTACCTGACACATTTTAATGGTTTTCATCCCTTTCCCTACTCTTCCCTTCTTTCTCCCTCCATCTGATAATCTCTTACTTTTTGAAAAAATGTATATCTCCCTATTTCCTATTATCTATCTTTTGTTTTGATCTTTGTTTATATTTTGGGTTTGCCATATAAGAGAAAATATGCAATATTTAAGTTTGTGTGTCTAGTTTATTTCACTGAATATTACAGTCTCAAAGTGCTCCAATTCTCTACAAATGACTCAAGTTTATCTTTGTTTATGGTAAAGTAATATTTCATTGTGTGTAAAAACCACATTTTCTTTGTCTATCCATCTGTTGGCCACTTCCATACTATAGGCCACTTCAAAGATTTCGCTGTTATGAATTGTGCTGCTTTAAACATAGGTATGTATGTATCACTATAATACGATTCTTTAACTTTTTTGGTAAGAAACTTGGAAGGAGAGTAGCTGGGTAAAAGAGAATTTCTAATTTTAGTGTTTTGAGGAATCTCCATACTGATTTCCATATGGATTTTACTAATTTCACATTTACACCAACAATAAATGTTGAGGTTTCAAGTTTGGTGATAAAATGCTAATTGTTCAAGCATGAATATATACAATATGATAGAAAGTAATAAAAATATCTAGACCTCATAAATAGCTTCACATAAATGATCTCATTTAATTTTTCCAAGACACATTTGACAGGCATTGGGGATTATGCCTTCATTTTATTGGTAAAAAAACAGAAGCTAGGATGACCGTCAAAATTATAATCAATTATTGGCAAAACAAATTTCAAACAGAAGACTTCTTCCATCTTCAAAATATAGGTGTAATCTTGGATCTATATAATATTAGTTGCAATAAAATAAGAAAAACTATGCTCATAGAATAGAAGGTCATCAAGCAGAGTGCCAACCACAGATCTTTTGTGCACACAAACCTATTATACCGTGATTCTTAAGGTAGCATTCAGAATCTCCGCCATAAAAGAAGTTAGCAAAAACCTGAATCAAATGTGTTTAAACAAAAGGTCATAGATTTAAGTATCAAACAGCCTATTACATGTGTCAAGATCACATTAGACATTGCATGATGGAGAGCAGCACAGTTCTGCTGAACGATTTCCGTAGTAACCTGGACAGAGAGTCTCTTCGTTAAGTTCATAGGTGACAGATACAAAAAATGGAGGTTGAAGAAAAAAGTGAAATGTGAAAGAGAAATTTGAATCTCAAAGTGATGCGACTGAATTGGACAAGTAGTTAGGGGTGAAGTGAATAATTTGCTTAAAAACCCGTCAACAAATGCTTATAGAGGGCTTAATAAGTGCAGGAGGATTTCAGCAGTTAAAAAAAAAAAAAAAGACAAAACAAAGCACTTACACCAATGTCTCCGCTTCCCTGGAGTTTGTGTTCTAGTAGTAAGAGAAAGGCCGTAAACACACATACGCGGTATAATATGACAGTAATGCAGAAGGGGGAGTATGAAGTCCCATGGGCTTATTATATCAATAAAGGCTTCCCTGGCAAGTACTATTTCTCAGTAAATCACTCAATTTGTTAATAGATTCCATAATATTTATTTGGAGTGTACACAGTGATAGACACTGAGCAGTGTCATATTTTAGTAAAAATTTACAGCAGTGTTTGTAAGTGATAATTTGATTTGGCCAAGATTCTTAACATATTTTGCAGTAAATCTGCCTTTGCAAACCTTTTCAGTGCTGTGGAACACTGTCCCAAGAGAATACCTGCCTGTTCATTTTATAGGATCTTTGAAACTCAACCGCAAATTTATGGATCCTTGATTTGTGGCTGAAATTATAAGCCAGGTGAAAGCCAGCAGCATGGAGTTATTTCTCAATTTTAAGTGAATCATAAGCAATTTTGTATTGAGGACAGATAAAATTATTGTATAAAACCATGTTTTTTTTTTATACCTATGAGACTAGAAAGCATCTATGAAGATGGTTTAGTTTGGTACAAAGGAAATTAGAAGGGAAAGCACTGTTCTTGAAATAAACCAAAGAACTATTTTTTGTAGCTTTGCTGCCTATACAATAATTATAATTTCAATATAAGTATAGTATGAGATGATAAAAGCAGATTTATAAAACTCTATGAAGGTGACAATTATTTCTCTTCTTTTTCCTCTCCTACTTGATGTCAATGATTTTCTTTCTTTCTTTTCCTTTCTTTTCTTCCTCCCTTCCTCCTCTTCTTCTTCCTCTTCTTCCTCCTCCTCCTCTTCTTCCTCTCTCTCTCTCTCTCCTTTCTTTCTATCTTTTTTCCTACCTTGGACTGGGCCCAGATTATCACACTGAGCTACATCCACAGCCATT
This sequence comes from Hystrix cristata, assembly GCA_004026905.1. Lineage (NCBI taxonomy): Eukaryota > Metazoa > Chordata > Mammalia > Rodentia > Hystricidae > Hystrix > Hystrix cristata. The sequence continues at coordinate 1,235 of PVJO010032518.1, read as the reverse complement.
TTTGAATTTATTTTTATTTTTCACTTGAGACAGGATCTTGCTAAGTTGCTCAAGATGAACTAAAATTTTGCAGTCCTCCCACTTCCGCCTCCCAGGGCGGTTATACATGCATCACCACACCTGGCTCAATGTTTCATTTTCGTATTTACCTTGTTGGCTTCCAGTGATTCCCAAACCTACTGAGATGGTAACATGGAGTTGCTGGTAATTTTGCGCGTGCGTTATTGCCATAGAATCATACGCATTTAAATTCAGAACAGACGTCATATGCTCATGTTTTCTAACTAATTCATTTTATAGTTGAAATTGAAACAAGGTAAAGTGACTGCCCCACATTCATAGTCTAGTTATAAAATAATAGCTAATAAGTAAAATTAACATACATTGAGAAAGCAAGCACTATGGCTATCTCTGTTACAAACATGGAAACTGAACTAGAAAAGAGATACATTATTTGCTCAGTATTGCAGGGTTACTAGATAGCCAAGAAGCCAGCCACAATTGCATGTCGCTCAAGCCCTTGGTCTCCGAGTCCCCTCCAATGACAGAGCCTTACACCACCGTCATCCTAAACTCCTTAAACTCCAATTCTTTTTCATTCTAAACTGTGGATAACTAAATTTTGCAGTCATGGACAGGTGGAAGAGTGCTGAGGGGAAAAAAACAAACAGACCAGGCAACGAAATTCTTGTTTGGCCTCTTTTTATATCTGCTTTTTTCCCCTATAGATTAGAGTATTTTTCTCAATTATGCATACTTAGTCATTCTGCCAAAATTTCTTTTAAGGCCGTTAAAACTGTAGTCAATTTTCTCAGTTTGATGTTCTAAAGGAACCTGCTGTGTCTTTTTCATTCTATGCAAAAATAGGCATGGTAGACTCACCAGCCGCTGAAGTCACTGAGCAGCTAAGGAATTTCTATTTACTTTCTCCATTGTTATATTTTTGTAGTTTCAGGATTTGAGCAGCACTTAATCTCTCTATGCTTTATATTTTCTTTTAGAAAAAGAACACACTGGTATTTGTTTGTAGATGTTAGAAAAATAGTCCCAAAGAGAGTAGTTGTTCTTCAAATATCTACAAACACTGAATACTAAGTAATTCTGGAACCTACTTAGAAAAACAAAAATCAAAACAACAAAAAACCCAAAAGTGTCCTAATTACTAACTGAAAGACTTTACAAACAAAAAAATGCAACACTTTCAGAAATATGTGTGTGTGTGTGTGCACATGTGC
>PVJO010032517.1:0-13119 GCA_004026905.1 Hystrix cristata | reverse complement strand
GTGAAAAATGAAATTTTATTATTAATCTACCAAAATATGGGGGTTTGTTGGTTACAGCTGTTATAACCCTCTCAAGTAATATTCCCTAAAAGGTTGATGTTTCCCTTTTCCCTCCAAAGTCCTCCCCTTAGTCACTGTTGGCAGGGGTGGTATATACTTTCCACCTCTTAACAAGCTCAGTGGGACCGTGGCTGGCTTCTATTACACACTGGCTTCCAAAACAGAGTATTTAGCTCTTCTTGTCTACCACTAGAGGCCCGAACCACAACTCTGGGACATAGTGGATTTTCCAGTCAATATCCTCTAACATATTTTAAAAATAGATTGCTTAGGGAAAAAGAAATGAAAATTCACAAGCATATTAATAATAAAAATGCATGCCAATTATGTGTTAATCAAGTGGGAAATTTTCCATTATTTAGGGTGCAACAGGAGGTTATATATTATTTTTAAAAAATACTACTCCGTCATGAAGAAACTCATTTATCTCTCTTATCTTTCAGTCCTAGAACATTGAGATCACAGTGCAGCTGTAGGTAGGGTTAGAGGACTTTAAGTTCAATAAATGAGATTCTTTCCTCTCATATCCTACCCATTCTCCTTAAGAATTAATGGAAGGGAAGGAGGGATAACATGGCTATAAATTACTCTCTAAACAAATAATTCATTTAACAATACATTCATATAATGAATACCATGCTTCCTGCCTTATCATTAACTCTGAAAAAGAAGACGTATTGTATCTTTGAACTAACATATCAAATAACTTTGAAAAATTATAGTGAAATTCAGAGCATTTGTCTTAAATTATAGCTGGAGATTAGGACCAAGGTTTATCCTAATTAAAGTTTCAATAACCACTAATCTGGCATCAAAGGAAATTTAGCAAAGCAAGATTGCTTAGAGATTAAAGGAAAGAGGTGAAAATGAGGTAACAGACAAACCGTAAAAATCTGCAGCAAAGCAGGGACCCGAGAAGAAGCAGTAGACGAGGGCCAAGTGTCACCCACCAGAGCACGGTGCTGCGACAGCTCCTCTTGGCCCAGAATGGGCAGATAGTTGGCTTAACAGCTAACGGTCCTCTTTCTAGATGGTGGCAGATTAGGTGAAGAATTTTGTGAACGTCCTATATATACACATTGCAAAGAGGACAGAAGAAAGGGCTCCTTCTGAAACTCCAACGACGGTTTTAACTACAGTTACTTTCCTCCCTCCAAGGTTCTTCTTTTCCTTGGTTCTTAAGAGTGGCAGCATAGTCAGCTCAAATGCCACAACAAAACACCAGAGCGGAAATGCTTTCCTCATGGTTCTGGAGACTGCAAGTCTGTGAGCAAGGCCCAGCTGTCAATTTCTGGTCAGCTGCACCTCCTTGCTTCCAGACGGCCACCATCTTGCTGGGTCCTTATGTAACCTGTCATTGTGCACGTGGAGCGGGGTGGTGAGCGAGAGAGAGAGAGCTCTGTTTACAAGGCCACTTATCCTGGGATTAGGTTCCCACTCTTACGGCTTCATTTAAATATAATAACCTCGAATGCAGCCACATTGGGGAATGAACCTTCAACATAACAATTCAGAGTACACAATTCAGTCAGTGATGGTAGTTACAGTTTTTGAGGCACTCTTGAAATTTCTTTCTTATTCTATTACCACAACATTAGGGGAAAAGTCAGAGCTGCATTTCGATTTTTTAAAGTTGTCTCCTGGCAGCTGCCATAGGATTTGGTCAGTCTGGATCAAAGAAAGCTACTCATGTGAGCGAGAACCTATATATTTATGTTAGTGGTGTTTTGTTATAAACCAGCAAATCTCATCATCAGAACCCAGAGGTGATACACAGTGGTCTTTATTTTGTAAAGTACAATCAAATGGGTGACTATCTTGTGTCTTTAACTGTGTCCTCAGCAAAACAAGGGTGAATTTCTGGGGATGTGCATTGACTCATTTGGAATGGAAAAGTGACTTAATTATAGTGTGGCCTGGGCATGGTGACATATGCTTGTAACCCCAGCTTTGCAAGGCTGAGGCAAGAAGATTGCAAGTTTGAGCTCAGCCTGGGCAACTTAGTAAGATCCTGACTCAAAATTTTTAAAAAAGGCCTAGTGATGTAGCTCTTCGTGAAGATCCTTTGTTCAACCCCCACTACCACAAAATAAGAAAGGTTGGGGGAGCCTTGCTCCTCATCATTAGAGAATTTTGTAATTGATAATTGGATAAAATGCATAATTTAGAAAATTAGTGTTTACTTATATTGAGCAATTACTTGTGAACTATGGAATAAGAAAACATGCACTGTCCTAAGTGTTATTTCTTTCTTCATAAAGCAAATTCTCTTGCTTATGCACCTTACTTTTGAAGTCAGTTCTCAATTCTGTCATGATTACCTTGAGACAGTGATCTCCAACTGACTCTAATAAAGTCTGAATTCTGTGATTACATAAACCAAAATTATGGCTTGAGGACCATGTATATGTTGAATGTTAAAAGCAAACTAAGAAGAAAGGAATTTGGACAAGTACATTTTAAACTAATAATAAAATAAGGCTTGGCTTTAAATGTGATAAGGCAGCAAACCAAGAGATCTTCAAAACTCTGGGAAGAACCAAGTGACTGTAAAATCCAGGTCACATAAATGTCACAGATGAGTATATCCAGCCCTACTGAGGCTGGGACAAAAAGCAAGAAAAGAAAGCAACATGGCTTGGAGGGAAAGTAGTTCAAACCCAATAGGTTCAGTTATTTCTACAGACAGACAGTAGCAAAAGAAACCCCCTAAATTCCCAGCAGGCAAGCAAAGCATGGCAAGATCATAAAACAGAAATCATAAATGCTAAAATAGAATGCTGCCAGCCATGTGTGTTTCAAGCTGTCTTGTCCTTTTTTTTAAATGAAATATTTTTTAGACAAATGTATCTGTTTCTTCAAATGTCCCACATCCATTCACACCAGGCCCTTGTGCCACCTGTTTCACTCACAGGGAACATTCTTTATGTCATTTCTCTATCCGTGTGTCTTCTCTTACAGCCTTCAGACTAAGTACTAACTCTTCCTAAATGACTTCTATGGTCACCCACACAGAAGAGCCATTCAAATAGTCTTCTGCTCAAAGAAGTGGCCAAGTCAGATACTCATCCCTGCCCTTTGCAAAGCCCTATATTCTGCTCCGTGCTGGTTTATCATCTGAAGGCCTAGATGCAGTGGTGGCAAATCCATGGCACGCATGCCACAGCAGACACACAGAGCCCTCTGGCGGCACTCAACCCAAGTTGCCCAGCATCTGAGCATTGGATATTCAGGTTTAATTGCAGCGTGGGCACTTTGCTATAAATAAGTGGGTTTTGGGTTGCAGTTTGGGCACTTGATCTCTAAAAGACTCACTATCACTGACTAGACTATGCATGGGTTGATTACAAGGTGCATTTCTGATTTGGGGTTATTTTCCTATGATCAAAATGCAACTAACTTCAATAGTGACAGAAAAACTATAATCTCTATTAGTTTTATTTACCCAACAAATGCTTGTGGACCTTGTGTGTATAATGCAGTGTTCTAGGTGTTGTAGGTCTCACTCAAGGCGGTACTAGGGAGAAATAGCTCTGTTCCTGCTTACACAGAAGACATACTGTGTATGAATCCAGCACTTACTAGGACTTGGGGCATTGGGGCGGGTGAATTGGAAAGTCCTGCTTTTATGAGGATTATATTGTAGCAGAAGAAAATAAATTATAACCAAATAAATGAAGAAAGAATAAACAGATAAAGAGCAAAAATATCAAGTAGAACTAAATTAGGCAATATGATAAAGACATGTCAACAAAACTCAATATTACAAAAGAAAATCTTCAAATGGATTGAACACAAATAAAAGGAGATAATTCTAGTGACCAACATCTCCTGTAGTCCTTGTCTTTACCCACATATTACCTAAATATTCACCTATAGAATTTCCTTCCTTTGGTTTTCTTTGGACTTACTCTGGAGTATGTCAAGTGCTAAATCTGCCTTTGAGGGGGTAGCTTCTACAACTGGAGTTCTCAAAAATGTACACTGCAAAGAAAATCGATGTCGTGTCTGTGTTTTCAATGGATCTCACAGTGTTTCCACAGACTTTGATAATGATTCCTTCAAATGTTCAGCTTCCTTAAATTATTTTATAAACTAGTCTTTCTGATAAACCTTCCCTCTTATTTTATGCATACATGGGACACAGTAACAGCCAGCAACAACTGCAATAAATTTTCAACTTGGAAAAAATTTGCAGACTGATCTTTCAACCTCACTGAAGTTCAGGAGAAATTTGGTTCAGGTTACCTTTCATCGTATTTCTTGTTTATTCTAGGAATTCCATCATTAAGAGTAGCCCACGGCAGACTTCGAAACGTTGACACAGCAGAACTCAATTTTTCAAGGGACTAGAAAAAGAAAACTCTAATGTGTTAAAACAGTGTCTCATCTCGAGGTGGGTATTTTAAATTACGAGCAGAGACTCTTCTAATGCAAGCTTTATTGGCAGAAACTTTAAGGGCACATTTTTCAGGTTGTACAAACAACTGTGATATTTCCTCCCATTATGTATTTTGAAACTCTATATTGGGTACACATACTCTTCAAGGGAGAAGGAATTCATAATCTACCAGAAGCCAATCGCTTCCTGAATAGCAGAATTAAAAATACAATCCAGCTGATTACAGTTATGTTAAATTTTAATTAATTTATTTAAATATTAATAAGCACGGCATCTGCTGACATGTCTACACACTTTTTCTTCATAATTATGTGCGTACCAACTGACCCCAATCTGAAGTTTTCTTCCTGGGAATACTATTAGAAAGGTCATGACCTCTTGTAAGTGAATTGAAATGAGAAGAGATATAATTTGTAGTTTTGGTGTTTATACCCCAGATTTGCTCGCACCTTATGAACACATTTTATTAAAACAGATGGCATTCCTTTTTGAGGAATTTCTTCCATTCTGTTCCTCATAAAACAACTGGACATAAAATGATTGAGCCTGTGGAGAAACATCTCTGTATTGAGCTGACACTCTGTCTTAATCAGTCATAAGAAAATGTGCATACTTTGATAAGGAACTAGAAGAGAATGTAACAGTTACGGAGAGAGAGGTGAGCCTCTTAGACTCTGTCTACCCTTGCCAATAATGTGAGCATAGGCAAGATGCATAAATGTACCTCAAGATTCATATCTGAAAAATGAGGCTAATCAAAATACATACCTTTTAGGCTTGCTACAAAGATTACAAGACCAATATCTGTAACATGTTTACAAGGATGCTTGGCACTTGGTGCTTAGTAAATGTTGGCCAATATTGATAATGGTGCATGTAATGAAAATGAGTGTTGAAGGTAATATGAAAGGAAGAAAGAGTTACCTGTGGTCAAAAACTGGTTTTATTCAGTGTCCTTTTGATTTTTAGTTATGTATTAACAGCTATAAAATTACTATTAAAATTCATGTAAGGAATGTAACATACAATTGCCAAGTTAAATCTTTCTAGTTCTAAATTTGCTTTTTCACATTATAACAATTGTCTTATAATATGTTTCATGCCAGTTTAAGTGTTCCTGGCAATGCAATTATTAGTTTATATTAATATTAAGTACACAGTCTTATCATTTCTGTAGTATAAGAAAATTCCAGAACAATAGAAGAGGATATTAAGAATAATTAAGGGCATCACAAAAAATGCATTTTGTACTAGACACCTCAATGTAGAGAATTCTCTGCACCAATGTTTTTAACTCTCTAGAAAATTTCCACTTTGAAAGATTTGATCCAACTGATATGGTATAATATACGAATGTCTTCATTGCTTTTCTCATTGCTGAGACAAAATACCCAACACGAAAAGTTAAAGGAGGAAAGATTTATTGTTGCTCTCAGTTTTTAGAGGTTTCTGTCCACAGTTGGCTGCCTCTAAGGAGTGGCATGGCAGAGGGACATCACAGAGGAGAAACAATGCATGGCATGGCAGGATAGGCAGAAGGCAGCAAACAGCAGCAGCAGAAGATTTCTGTCCCTTTATAGTTCATCCAGTCTATCTGCTCATTGGGCAGCACCAACTACACACAGGGTGGGGCATCCTTAATCCCAGTATCACACATCCAAATTCAGCCATCTTTGAAATTTCCCACTTATGACTGAATGAGGCTGTAGAGGGACATCTAGATACAAACCATAACAATGGACTGATAGATTAATTCTCAAAGTTTAAGAAACACAAGATTTCCAGTCCAGTAATAATAAATACTGTGAATGAATCCAGCTGGAAAGCCATTAGAATCCATGTTGTAGTAACAGTCTACTACATAAATGATGACAGGGTGGCCCAAAATCACATGCTCAATCCTGCATGGGTCAGAAAACTTCCCTTTTTTTGTTTCAAGGTCACAGGTTTATAACCCCAGTTCTGGCTAGTGATGTGAAAATCCAGTTGTCCTTCTAAAGTATAAATTAAATTGGCACTTAGCCTTTTAATCTTGGCTTAAATAACTATTTCTCTGGAAAATCTTCCCTTAATACCTTGTCTAAGTCCCCCCCACCTCATTAATGTATGTAAAGCAGCTGTGCCCTGCTGTAAGTTACTCTATTGTATGGCATAGTAGCCCTGAGTATCTCCATTTTAAAAAGCAGCAGTTTGTTCCTTTTTGAGTGCTAATGCTAAGGCAGAATACTTGCTAACATGTCTGTGAAAATAGGTAATCACCAGAGGTTGAACACACCGAATTTATTTAAAATAACAACCCCAGCTGCACAGCTCAATCATAAAGCAACAACTGATGAATAATAATACTAATAAAAATTACCTCCTATAAACTTACCAAATTAAATCAAAAACATGGACATGTGATGCATCAAAGCTGTAACAGAGGAAATAAGACCTGCATGTGAGCTTATCAAACATACCAGACCAATAAAAAAATTGCAGCCATCTCACCTGGACCATATAAAAAGGAGGGACACTGAACACTGAAGTATGACCTTCCTGCACACAACTTATTTCATAAGACCATCTGGTGAATCTGCAGGCAATGAACTAAGGCTCTCTGTCCCCCACTTCAGCTCACCTCCATCTCTCAGCTTGACACAATCACCCCAAACTGTGGGCCACTGGACTTGGGTGTTGAACTGACTCTGTGCTCTTGGCAAGCCCGCATTTAAAACAAGCTCTGCCTAGTCTGTAGAAATATTTGGAAACCCACGGTGACTTTTTATATCACGTCTCTATCTGGCTGTCTGTGTTTGCTTTAAGATTAGCCTCTTCAGATCCTGTAGCTCCTGTTAGCATTATTTTAGCTGTTCTCACGTGTGTGTGTGTGTGTGTGTGTGTGTGTGTGTGTGTGTATTTGACTTGAGTATTACAGATGGTATTAACATTGGTTAGTTTCCCTCACTAGAGGAAAATACCTATAAACCAGAACATAAAGAAGGAAATGCTTATTTTGGCTCATGGTTTCAATGGATTTAGTCCTTGGTCAACTGGCTCCAAGGCAGAAACAGTATGGCAGAATAGTATGATGTAGGACAGCTTCTCACTCCATGGCAGCCACGAAGCAAAGCAAGAAGGGCAAAGCCAGGGACAAGAATACATTCTCCTAGATTATACCCTAGTAACCCATCTCTTCTGACCAGCTCCACTTCCACGAATGAGATGTTTGGGGAACACTTTAGATCTAAACCATAACATTCTGCCTCTGGCCCTCAAAAGGCTCATGTCCATCTCTAAGGTCACTAAAGTCCTAACAGCTCCAACATGGCTGAAAAATCCAGTCTATGACTCAAGGAAAACTTAGCTGTGAGCCCCTGAGAAAGAAAAAGGTGAAAAACTTCGAAAATTCAGTGGCACAAAGTAAGCACTCCTATCCCAAAAATAGAGGACTGTAGGAATAGAAAGGCATCTGACCAAAGCAAGACTCAAATCCAGCAGGCAAACATTAAATCCTGTAGTTCTGTGTTCACCACCAAGAGCAGGCTGTGGTGAGATCTGAGTGCTGAAGGGATTGGGTGGCCCTCCCCCAATGGCCTTGCCTGTTGTATTCCACATAGCCCCTCTCTTGGGAAGATTTGTCTTGTTCCCAGTAACTTTCCTCAGCAGAAGTTCCATGTTTCTGGTATCCCTAACTTCCTGGAGTTTCTTACTACAGTTTTGGCTTTACTCTGACAGTTTTAAGCATTTTTAAGAGAGTTTTAAGAGACTCCTGGCAAGGACTGGGACCTTGTCACATGTATTTGCCTGGGCTCCTGGGCTTTATGAAATCTGGGTAGAAACCTCTGTGACCTCATAAATATTGCATGCTACCTGCCTGTAAAACCAGCACCATGTGGATGACACCAGGATTTATGCCAGCTTGAGCAGTAGGCTGGCCCTTTGGCGCATGGCTACAGTGGTGTCTAAGTACTAAACACCCCCCTCTGTGGTCCTGAATGTGCAAGATGACTCTCTTCTCAAAGCAAAGTCTTTCAAAGGAATTTACCTTTTTATACCTTTGAGAGATGTGTAGGGTCTGATCATTTCCTGAGATTCCTCAAGACATCATTCCTATCATCTTGGTGGAAAGTACTTGGCTTCTTTATAATGATAAATCAACTGTTACTGCTTGCATCTAGATGTCCCTCGGCCAAAACCTCATGGGTGTGAGTGCTACCTGCTCTAATGATGGGTATCCTGGATACAATATAAACGGACAGAAAGAAACTGTCACCTATCACTTGCTTGTCACTCACTTGCTGCTTGGTGCCTTCTGCCTGCCATGGGCTGTTTCTCTTCTGCAATTCCCTCTACAGACTGTGAGCTAAATAAACCTTTCCTCCTTTCACTTTGAGTGTCAGGTATTTTGTCTCAGCAACAAGAAAAGTAACCAAGACAGCAAGCATGCTCTCCTTGGCCTCAAGTTTAGAGTGTTTTATTTCTGATGAAACTACAACTTTTCATGTCTTTTGGCTCTACTCTTTTGCTCCTGAATCTTGTAAATCTGGCTAAAAGCAGCCAGAATTACCTGTGTGACTGCCTAAACACTGGGCTGCCTTGAAATTTTCTTCACCAGCCTAATTAGTTCACCACCTTTAAATTCAGCCTTACAAAGTCTTAGAATGTGGACAAAACATACACAAATTATTTGCCAGAATGAAACACACACAAAAAAATTAGTTATTTTCCAATACAGTCCTTATCCTCATCTGAACCTCAAGAGCTTGGCCTTTACTCTCTTCATTCCTATCAGCATTCTGGTTTTATGAGCTCCAACCAGAGTCATCCATCAAGCTCTGCTTATAGCCTTCTAGGGCTTCTCTAGTTGGTGCTTCCAAACCTTTCCAAATTCCACTTGCAAAACGGTTTTAAAGGACATGGTCACCTACAGTCACAGCAACAACCCCACTTCTCTGAGACCAAATTTTTGCACTTGTCACTTTCCCATTGCTGAGACAAAATATGCAACACCCAGAACTTAAAGGAGGAGAGATTCGTGAGGATCACATTTTCCAGGGTGTTAAGTTTGTGGTTGGCTGGCTGCAAGGAAGAAATGGCATGGTGGACGTGAATGGCAGAAGATAGCTGCTCACTCCATGGCCACCAGGAAGCAGAAAGATTGGAGAAGTCAAGAATAAAAATGTACCTTTCCAGGTCACAATCCCTGTGACACACCCCTTTTAACAAGGTTTGACCTCCAAATGCAAGCGATTTGGGGGGAGGGATATCTTATATCTAAACCATATCATAAATATTATTAATTAACATTAGAAAACAGCACATTTGATTGCCTATCTCATAGCTATCTGGAGAAATCTAGCATACTCTGTCAGGGCTGATGAAATTGACCTAGCTTGTGAATTTATTATTATTCAATAAATATGGGATGAACTTTTCATAGATTATCCTTGCTTAATGCTTGTCCCCCAAAATCCATGGGCACTCTTATATGTGTTTGGTTTTCATATTATGCCCAAAAGTATCTGGCACACAGCAAATACTAAACCAATTCCCATAAAGCAAGTGAACATGGATAACAATTCTACCAGAGGCTGACCTGCACAAATTTGCCAGTGTCACAATTTTATAGCCATCACATCTTATTGTTGAACAAGGGGATAGTAGTAGCACAAACAACATTATTTCTTTTACCTTCTTTGTCAATGAGTTAGATGGATGTTTGTCTCCTTAGTTTCTTGCAAAGTAGAGGAGTTCACATACTGAAGTAAAATCTCTCCAGCTGCTGGCACCCAACTACTGAAAGTGACAGAAAGTAATATAATTTATGTAGAAACAAAATGGACATATAACAACCCACACCCCCCCCAGGAAAAAAAAAGATTGGGATAAAATAATTTCTCAGTAGTTTACAAAACATTACCAAAGGCCTTTCCTGCAATCAGAAATCATACATCTAAGGCCTTGGTTGGACAGGTGCATCATAGAAACGAATATCCCAATACTATTTGAATTCAAACTGAGTTTTAAGAAATCATCTTGGCCTTGATAAATTACTTCCTGAATAACAACTTCCAAGCCATTTGCCAATGTATTTTGTGAAGATTTTGCAATTGTAATTGATGAGTAAAACTTGGACAGTTGTAGGAGATTGGATTTTCTTCAAAAATTTTATGTTCCTATAGAGAAAGGTCTCTGAATATATTTTGGTAGTAATCTTATAGCACAGTACTGCTTGGGAGTTAGGGAAATTGATGCTTGCTAAGTGGATGCTTTAGCTGTTATTTTCCCAGTTCAATTTCCTCTAATTCTCTAGGGAAGTCAGAGAATCTAGTATGTTATTCTTTTCATGAGTGAATACATTTCTGACATGTTAGATAAGTAATAACAAAGATAACTGTAATTTCCTTTATCTACTTTATTGTACCAAGAAGGATTTTATGTAACAGAAGTAAAACTCAAAATACAATTTATTTTAAAATTTTAGCCATAGAGTTATAGTGTCAAGAGCTATAACTGATATTTAAGGAGATACTTTAGACTCCTAATAAGTTTTTGAAAATCTATTGTCCTATTTCATTCCTTTCGTACCATTTTTATTCTTTGAAATGATCTTGTTTACTTGTTGGTTATTGTGTGTTGCCCTTTCTCATCTCTTTTCCTCTCTGCAACAATTAAAGCTCTAAAAGTGCAGAGTGTTTGCCCTGTTATTTGCAGTAGCCTGGACACAGTTGAGGCTTTTAAGTCAATATTTGTTGAATTAATGAATTTAGTAAAATGAAAGCGTGAAGAGCATACTTCAGTGATTAAAATATTTCATCTAATAAAGGTACAGTTGGTTGAATAGTGTCCTTTAAAAACAACTCAAATCCTAATCTCTAATACCTGTAACTGTCACTTCATTTGGGTGTTGGTCTATGCAAATGTATTTGCATTAGGGATCTCAGTATGGGATTGTTGTAAATTCAAGAAGGCCTGTACTCATGGGATTTACAGCCCCTCTTGACTCTAGAACAATCCCATACTGAATTCTTATGAGGAGAGGACAGGAGTTTTGAGACCCAGAGACACCTGGGAGAGGGCTGTATGAAGATGGGGACATAGCTTGGAATGATACATCCACAAATCAAGGAGTGGCAAGGATTCCTGACAGCCACCAGGAGTGAGGAGAGGCACAAAACGGATCCTCCCTCAGAACCTCAGAAAGAACCAACCATGCCGGTAAATTGACTTTAGAATCTTGGCCTGCAGGATTGGGAGAGAATAGATGTCGGTTGTTTGAAGCCACTAAGTTTTGGATAATTTATTGCATCAGCCCTAAAATGAAACAATAGAGGAGCAAACCAGAGTCATCATTGCTTAAATTTTCTTTCTACTAGTGGGAGCAAAGGAAAGAAAAATAAGAGCTTAAGCAGCTATTCGTCAGTGTGTAGTGGAAAGAGATGGTATCAGAAGCTTTTGTTAGTGACACTATCTAATAAACCATGAGAAAAAAGCCTAAAGTGATGGAGGTCATTTGATTAGGTGGCAGGCAGGAGAGGCAGTGTGGGCCAGCGATTCCAGATCCTCAATCTCACACATACTAGAGTCATGACTTGGTACAAGTTATTTAAATTCCTTGACTCTGAGAATGTGAGTGATAATCACATCTACCTCCTAAGGTTTTGAGGGGGGAATGAATACAAGCCGAGCCCTTCAGCAGTGTCTGCAAGGTGGTGCACAGGGAGTACTACAGATTCTTCATGGGCTTCTTAATCAGAGTTTAGGAGAACCCAAAGCTATGTGAATAGTGCATAGGATGAGTATTCTTTGGAGAGAGCATAAAGGGGTACACCAAAAAATGTGTTCCCAATTCGAAAAGCTTTCCAAATTGAAACCACAGGTTTTTAAGTCCTGTGGCTTAGGGTCTCTTCCTCTTTTCCCCTCATTCTCTCTCCAGCATGTCTTTCTGTCTGAAAGGAAGTCTTCCCTCTATTGTTGTTATTCAAGTCTCTAACACTCTGGGGAGAAGGAAGGAATGGGAGCTAGGAAAGTATAGAAACCACAGTCCCCGTCTCCCATCAATGCTCACGGCAGGGATTAGGAGCATTCAATTTCAGAGCTTGAAGGCACATTTAAAACCATCTGGTTCAACTCTCCTGTTTACAGATGTTCAGAGAGTTTATGAAACTCATCTAACACTATTAGGAACTGTGAGGGCAAAGAACATGGATATCTTATTAATTACTATAGATTCATATGCTTCATGTGTCTAACAGGGAAGAACAGATAAATAAAAGGATGATTGACAACCTAGTTAATGCCATATCCCTGGCATTGTATTAGTTCCACATCTCACTATGAGAACAAAATGTACAGTAAATAGTGAAAGACATTATATTGACTTATGTTTATACCAACCTAAATTATATAATTTTGTTGATCTTTCTGTTAGGATGATGAATCTTGATTTTGTTGTGTAGGGCACTTAGAGTAACAAATGGATTATAATTATTCTCTGTCTTTCCTGCTCTGTAAGATCTCTGTCAAGGAGGTATTAGAGGAGTATTGTCTATTTCTAGAAAGACTAGAGCCCATTTTTATTCCTCCTCCTCTGCCTCCTCCTCTTCTTCCTCTTCTTTCTCTTCCTCTTCTTCTTTTTCTTCTTTCTCCTCTTCCTCTTCCTCCTCCTCTTCCTC
>PVJO010032516.1:0-13111 GCA_004026905.1 Hystrix cristata | reverse complement strand
TCCAATTTTTCTTCTTTGCCTTAGATAATTTTTATTAGTTTATGAATGTTGTTTTCCATACTTAATTTGCCATATTTTCAGTGAAGAATTGACTTTTTTCAAATGCCTTTTCTAATTCTACTGAAATAAATACATGGTTTTCTCCTTTATACTGTGATAGTTACTGCTTGGTTTTCAATTATTAAAAATATTCCTTTTCTAGGGATAATCTTAATTTGTCATGATTTGTATTCCTTTAATGTGAAACTGGGTAAAATTTGATATGCTAATATTTTAGTATAGATTTTTTGCATCCAGGTTTATAATTTACGATGGGCATATTGCATTGTTTCCTTTTTTATAAAGCTTTTATTTAGCTTTAGTAAAAAAATAATATCTCACAAATCCCGAGCTACTTCATCTACTAATTTCTAGGATAGTTTGTACAGAATCAGCAATGTTGTTCTCTTAAATGTTTTGTATGATTCTCCAATTAAATCATTTGGTCTTGTGTCTTGTGTGGATTTTTTCCATTAATCTTTGGGGTGTCATAAAAATAATCACAGATCTGTAGCTTAAAATCAACAACAATTTTTTTTCTTTTGTTCTGGAAACTAGAAATCTAAAATCAATTTATTGACAGCTTTGATTCATCCTGAAGCCCCTCTCCTTGGATTGCAAAGGCTGTCTTCTGTGTCCTCCAGTGATCTCTTTGTGCCCAAGCATGATTCCATGGTGTCACTTTGTGTATCAAAATTTCCACTTCTTTTAATGACAGTCAAATTTATTAGGGCCCCATCTGTTAGCTTTATTTTGGCTTAATTGTTTGCTTAAAGATCTTATTTTCAAATACAGTTACATTTTAAGATACTAGGGACTAGTACATCAGCATATAAGTGGTAAATGGCACAGAATTCAGAGCATAATATTATTAAACTAAAAATTCAATGTCTTCAATAAGGAAAGAGCTATTTATTTGCTTCTTCTTGAGTGAGTTCTGAAAGTTTACATATCCAATATTTGATTAGTTCACTTAATTTGTGTTGACATTGTTAACCCCTCATTCATTCCTCATGACACAGAAATTTAGGCTGTAATTTTTTTAGATTTTTTTTTTCTTGACCAGTCTAGCTGTTTATCAATTTCATTGATTTTTTTAAAACAGTTTTTGATCAATAATTTCCTCTATTTTTTTTGTTGCCAATGTTTCTACTTAAATCTATTATTTCATTTTTTTCTGAACATACTTTTGATTTACTTTACTGCAATATTCCTGACTTCTTTGTTTTATGTCTTTCTTTTCTACTATGAGCATTTGATGTTATAAGTTTCCTTCTAGACAATGGTTTAGCTGCAGTGTGTAAGTGTTCTTGTTATATTCTCATTATCATTCAATCTAAATGGTTTTTATCTTTAGATTTATTCTTTATGTGTTAAATAAAAATATTATTTGATTTTTTGATGTATAGAGTTCCTTATATATGTTATTATTTGTTACTAATTCTATTCTGTTTTTGTTAGAGAATATTCATGATGTAGTTTTCATTTGATTTAAATTTGTTAAGAATTGTTTTACAGTTCAGCATGTTTTAATATTATTATTTTGTTACTTCGATTAATCAATGTTTTATTTTCTTTTGATAAGTACAATCTTGCTAATTATATATTTTGATACATATGCATATTTCCCTTTTCAAATAAAGGAGTTTAGTATGTAGTTTAAGGTTTGACCAAAAGGCATACAATACATTTGATGAAATTTGAGCTATCTGTACTCAAAATACACTGTTCAAAATATTTTTTTAAATTAGTGACTTTCAATTTTCCCAATCATTTCTGAGTACTTGGGGCTTACTAAGATGATTAAAAAAAGAAAACAAATTAAGTAAAGAAAATGAATAGATGATAAATTTTGTAATTCTTCAAATTTGATGAAATGTATAATCGTAATTCCAGGAAGTTAATCATTTTAATAGTCAAGTTCTATATAGTTATTCTTTCAACAAACCAAAGAAAAAATGATATACACTGTCAACAAATAATTCATTTAAATTTTTAGCATCTAAGTAGGAGGAAATCCAAGTACTTAAATATCACTTTAACAATAAAACTACTATAATTATTTAATTTACATGAAAATAAATTCTATCTGGACTAAGATACATTAAAATTTAAAACATGTGGCAGCAGGGTGGAACTTGGGTGTATTTAGACACCCACCCACCCTCTTTGATATATTATTGGTTATTGTCTCACCAGATGTGAACATTATGACATATTCCCTGGAAAGACAGAGAATTCTAATATGCTCTCTGTTCCTGGCTTAGAATGACCAATGGCTACAGCTTATAAGTTCAGCTTGCTAGACATAGGAGGTAAAGAAAAAAATGGGACCTAGCAATCCCGAGAGTTAGTAAATGGAGAGGCCTTCCTAGACCAATGGTGAGGGAGGCTATGGGACTTTCATAAAGGACAACTTCTTTCCAGAAATGTGGTAAGGATAATCTAATTACATTGATTGACAATCAAAAATTCTAAATGGTATTCTGTGAAGGAGAAATTTCTTAACTTTTGTAACTTTTCTTTTATTAATATACAGGCTCAAACATTCTGTGCCTTGCTCAGATGATATCGTGGAGCCAATTTCCTTCTTTGGCTAAGTTTTGTAGCCAATAACACATCCACTTATATAAATTGATTGGGTTACTGAGTGTCTTCAAATTATTTGAGGGCAAATAATTTTTTCTAATTAAAATGTCTCACCTGTTCCACACACAGATGTCATTTTAATAGAAATTTATTTACTTAATAAATGCTAGTGGGGCTGTGGGAAAAAAGGAACTCTCCTCCACTGTTGGTGGGAATGTAGGCCGGTCCAGTCATTGTGGAAATCAGCTTGGAGATTCCTCAGAAAACTATGACTAGAGGTTCTGTTTGACCCAGCTATTCCTCTGCTTGATATCTTCCTGGAAGAATTAAAAACATCGTACCACAGTGACATATGTACAACCACGTTTATAGCAACACAGTTTGTAATAGTGAAGTCTTGGAAACAAGCCAAATGCCCCAAAAATAATGAATGGCTAAAGAAGATGCGGTTTTCCCATACAATGGAGTATTACTCTACAATAAAAAGGATAAACTCGAGATAGTTATAGGTAAATGGATGTACCTTGAGAGCATACTGTTAAGTGAAATAAATCAGACACACATGAGTACATATCAAATTATTTCTCTCATATGAGAAAATGTGTAAATGAGAACAAAAAAGTATAACAGATACTAAGTAAAAGAAAGATAATATTCAATAGGGAGCAGAATTAGAAAGGAAGGAGGGGAAAGGAGGAAAGGAAAAATAAAAGAAAGGGGAAAAGGGGCAAAATGTAAATAAAACTACTGTAAATAGGGAAGGGAGGAGGAGTGGAAAGGAGGGGTAGGGGGAAGGAGGCGACCAAGATGTATCATGTACAGGTACAAATTGACTATGATGAATGTGGTCACTACGTATACAATGTACCAATACATGTTCTTAGCAAATTAAAAAAAAAAAAAAGAGAGAGACTTATTTACTGACCTCTCAGTAAATTCCAAAATTTTGCAATTAGTTTTAAATTACTCATATAATTTCTTCCATTTCCTAAACCTTTATCCAGATTATTTTAAAATTTTAATCTCAGATTTTATGTCAAGCTTTCTTTTTATTTATCTCTTATCACAGAATATAGTAGCTTTTTTGCTTGAGTTTTGCAGGAGAGGCTATTTAGGGAGAAGGATGGAAAGTATAGATTCTTTCTGAAGGTGATCTCATCGCAAGACCCTATACCAGTCCCCCTGGCTTAACTGTTTTAGTTATTCTAGTTCATGAGTCGTGACACACTTTCCTAGACCACTCCAGAGCAGTTGTTTGAGCAAGGATATTTCATCACAGTCTAGCTGTTGTTTAGAGCTCTTGTCTATTTGTTGACACTACACTACATTCTGCTGAATTTCATGTTATGACCATCCAATACCTTTTCTAAGTCTTGAAAGGGTCATGAACGCATGCTTGTTTGGATTTTATTCTCTTTAATTTTGTGGAACTGAGTCTCTTCATACATATTCTAGGTGCAACAGTCACCCAACTAATATTTTAATAAAGACTAATATGCACACTTTGTTTGGAGGCACTAGTCTTTTCTCCCTCACACTTATCTACATCTCTAAGTCTCTTTTTTAATGTTTCTTTCTTTTTTAAATTTTGAGAAACATCACATTAAATCACTAAATTGCCCTGGCTGGGCTGGAATTTGAGATCCTCTTGCCTCAGTCTCTTAGAGTGCTAGGATTACAGGGATATGCCACTACATCTAGCTAGCACCAGTCCTTAAAAGTGATCATTTTGGCATTTAAACCACTTGGTTTATGTGTGAAACTATTCATCTTTTTACAGGACAACGTGATTCTTCACAGGAACAATAGTTCCTTAATACCTATATCAACTAGGAATCCATGAGCATTAGTACAGTGGGACTACATACGACTCGGTGAAGCTGTGGAGAGAAAGCTGGTCAAACTTGTTAACAAATATGTGAACTCAGATTGAAGGTTCTTGGTGCCTTTTGTACACAGGTAACAAATATCTTTGTACATGACACCATATCACTTACACACACACATATACACATATCACTTACACACACACGCATACATACATGCCTCTGTGTTTTTCAGCAGCTCAGTCATATTCCTCAGTACTTCACCAAATACAATTAAGGATTCAACAGCAATAGTATCAAACTGTTCTGACTTTAGCAGAGAATATAAAAGACTGATATTCTACTTTATCTTTTAAAATATAAGATAAAGCTAGATATAAGAAAAAATAAATTCATCACAATTATTAAATAGGAGATTGGAAGTATGAAGGTGAACACTGAAAACTTAAATTTTTTCCTTGGAATCCCATAATTTTTCTACAAGAATAGAATCAATTTCTAACAAATACTTCATGTCTTACTGGGCTTCACTTAATGTGAAGGCCCTGATTACAATATCCAGAAACACAAAACACACAGGCACGTGCACACACACACACAGTGTATAAGTAATGATCATTAACATATTGAATTTTTATCATATGCTAAAGTAGTATTTTCATGATTTTATATATATTATCTGTTTTATTTTCAAAATAATACATATAGAAGCAGGCATGTAACTTGGTAAGTAAACTGAGTTATAAGTCTGCTTAGTGAGTAGTACAGGTAATTCATTTAGAGGCAGACTAATCATTCTACTTATAAACTTTATTTTATTACTTGCCATAAATCTATTAAATCTGATTTATGGAAATCAAAAATATATGAAAAATAGTAAAATATACCAGGATACTAGATGGGAAGACAATATTATAAAATATAAATTCTCAAAAACTTGATATTTAAATTTAATACACTTTCCATTAGTTTGAACAGAGATTAAAAGAAAAAAGTGTACACCCAAAACTCACTATGTAGAAATGCTTAATAACATAGTAGAAACTTGGGTGGAAGTTAGTAATGGAAAAGAATTTCTATGTCACGAAAGATTATCTGAATAAAAAAGCAAATTAGTTCAACTCATTAAACCCAAAATAAATTCTTGAAGATTACATAAATAGCATATGAAAACATTTTTAGAATGACTTATGTAAATAAATATTGAATAAATTATTGTTATTATTTAATATATCTAAATAATATTATTGCTGTCACTTACCTTACATGTTTTACAAACAAAGAAGGCTATAGAAAATGCAATATTTTAACTCTCACAAATTTTCTCAAAAGAATTTTAATTAGCTGTAAAAGTTCTAAGTTAGGAGCAATACAATTATCCATATTTTATTTAAAATAAATCTAATGACCAAATAGTTTAAATACTTTAATCACAATAACTAGCTATGCATCTTGCCCTATTTATTGTATGCCTCCCTTTGTTAAAGGGCAACATTTTTCAACTTGGAGAATGATTTCAAAGATCTATAACATTAGAAGTGAAATTATACATTTTTAGTAAATGCTTACATAGAATAAATTATCATCATAAAAATGATGTTTATGTCCAATGACTAACCAAAGAAAATATGAGTTAATTTACCAAATTTTAAGAAAATGACTGACATTAACAGTGATAATGTGTCAAAATTTGTAACCGATTTTCACTCTCAAAATGATTGAAAGATGAGAACATTTCAAAATTATTTATGACAAGATCAGATTTTCAAAATTACCAATATGTGTAGGCACATACTTTCCTGAGATTATTAGAAATAATGAGACTGCATGCACGTTTTATGAAGGAAATAAAAACAGAGGATTAGCAAGGACTGGTCCTGTTTCTATACATTTAAGAAGAGAAAAACAAATGGTCCCATTTTCATGTGTTTTTTTATTCAAATGACGTTATCTCTCAGTTGATATAATTGGAAAAGCACTATGAATAATAATGTTCTTAAGACCCAATTATGTACTCCAAACTAGAATTAGGTTGAATGTTATTGCTAGATACAGTCTAACCATTGCATTCAGAAATCTTGAAACTGAAGACAAATTTCAGTAATTGTTAGAACATATTTCTCAAAGAAGAAAGTCTATTCTTTTGAAGCCAAAAATGCTCAAATGAATTCCACAAGAAACGGAACTTTGAATTCAAAGTATGCTTTAATGTGAAGTATGTGTTCTTCAGAGTTATTTGTTTATATCTCTTTGTGTTCCTTTTTCTCACTTTTACACAGCAAATTAACCTCTCATCATTTCAAAATCCATTTGTTCAAATCCATCATTTTAATTGGTTACTCCAATGAACTGAGGAGGAAAGCAAAACAGCACAATCAAATTGATCACTTCAAAATGAGTATATTTGGTCACATTGATTTAGTTAGAATTTTTTCATTTTGAAAGTTGGAAGACATAGATAAATTTTACTTCTTGAAATACATTAATTGGCATCAGAAATAAATGCACAAATAGGGACATATCACAACTTATTTCTGCCTATGAAATCAGATGAAAAAATATACATCTTAATTTATGCAATCACCAAACACTCAATAATTTTAATCCAAGTTTAGATCACATAATCGATGGGGAGGATGGTGTCAAATATGAAAGTTATTTTTTTCGAGTTCATTATGTATGTATACATTATTTTCATTATGTTATTACTTTACAATTAAACTTCATAGACACAGAATCATAATTTATTTCCATCTAGTTATTCAATTTAGCTATTAGAGCTTGCCTCAGCTAGATTTTTTCATGTACTTTTAGTTAGAAATAGGATGAAAAGGGACAAGAACATACCAGTTCTTTTCAGATCTGGGCTCACGCTGGCACATCATCACTTCCCTTGTTTCTATGGGTCCAAGAAATATATAAGGTCAGCACAGATTCAGGTGGCAGAGAAATAGATTATGTATCTCAATAAGAATATCTATAGGTTAATTGGAAAGGGACATGGAGACAAGGAGACATAATCAGAGCCATTTTTTCAAGAAGCATTCCACAAATAGTTTTTATATATAGAAATAACACATGTCCATAATAAAAAATTTCTAACAGTACAGAACAGCATTTACAAACAATAGCACACTTAACATTCTGTACTAATAGATTGCTTTTAATTAGCATATACAAACTTTGAGAACTGAGCAAATGAATAGAAAATCACCCAAGCCACAGAGTGAGTCATTGGGTAGCACAAATGCTGGACAGATCCAAAGAGCATGTCAAAAGGATTTTTTTTTTTTTTAATAAGTTAACACTGGAAATAGAACCCTCCAAGATGTATGAGCAATTGAGACATGACAAGTCAACCGGGTTGGTTGCCTGGTTAATATTATACGTTGTCTATAAGCCCTAGACAAGACTCGTAGTCTTGCAACACAAAAATAACCAGCTTAAAATATGTAATTACTTGGCATACAAAGAAACACCCAGAAAATAGACACACACCAAACGACACAGGTAAGTTACTTCACAATGACATTACAGTGACTGTGCACCCAAATTTTTAAACCCTTTTTTAAATGGAGAAGCGAACAACAGAAAAAGATCAAACAAGAAACCAACAGAAAATTTAGGACTGAAAAATTTAATAATTCAAGTAAATTCTCATTAGATGGCTTCAATAACAGTATGGAGATGGCAGAGGGGTCAATGAGCCCATGAAAACAAATCAATAAAAAATGTTCAAAAAATACTGAGAGCGAATTTAACAGAGCTTTAGCAACTGTGAGACATTAACAATAATTTTAAAGTTCACATCATTATAGTCTCTAAACTCCCAAAAGTCAAGGAGAAAGAATGCAATGATGAAAGGTATTTGAAGAAATAATATATGAAAACTTCTGAAATTTGATGAAAATTCAAATTTATAAATTCAAAAGCATCTCAAGAATTTAGATTGTAATAAGCCCAATAAATTTTAGTTTGAGTACATTTATAATCAAACTTACAATTTGAACATAAAGAAAAAGTACTGGAAACATCCAGAGAAAAATGATATACCTGTACTCTAAAGCTATGCTGGTCACAATTGTCACATGCTTCAGGACCAACTCTGTGTAACCAGGTTCCAGCCTGGCCTTCTGTACCTACAGTCTAGGCCAGCACATAACACACCAGAATCAGAGATGCTAACAATGAAGACAGGTGCCAAGACAATATCTACGCTCCAGATTCTAGAAATTCCTCAGCGGCTCCAGGCATTAAGCAAGGACTCATAATCCTAAACTCCAGACAAACTCCTACAAATAAAGGTTGTACACTAGTCCCAGCATCAGACTGGCCCTAGGTTTCAGGTTGATCACCATAGTTTAATGCTCAGAGTCAGACCTACGCACAGAGATTCAAATTTAGACCAACCTCAGAAGACCCCAGTACCAGATCAAACCCTCTTAACCAAAGCTCCATGACCACCACTGAAGACTAAGGCTCCAGACCAGGCACTACAAAAACAGGTTCCAGACCTACACCAGTCAACCCCTTCAGACTCAGATTCAAGACTTACCTCATGTATTCATAATAAACGAGGACTAGAGAGAAATTAATTCACTTTTACAATAAACCTACAAAAAACATCTAACTAATAAAATGTAAAAATGATGATTTCTAATCCTCATAATAAGACAAGAACAACTATTCTGACCAGTTAAACTTGGCATTTCAGGACTTACTATAACGAAGTAAGAAAAAGAAATAAAATGCATACACACTGGAATTGAAGCACTTTTTTTTCTCTGATGGCATTATAAAAAAAATGCTAAACAGTCTTAAATTTCTACTAGGATTGAAAGAAAAGTAATCAATTGAGATTTATAAGTAAATTCAGCAGGGTGAAAATTTAACAAATTTTGAAAAGTCAACTCACACAGAATTAGAAAATGAAATTTAAAAAAACAGAGCAATATCATAAAATACAACATGTTTCAGAATAAACTAAGCAAAATGCATGTAAGGTCTCTATAATTATAATTTTTGAATACTTTTGAGATAAATATAACCTAGAGAAAAATCATCATTCATGAGTGAGAAAACTCAAAAACATTACTTCCAAATTGGTCTGAAGTTCAACAGTTTCAACAGGCATTTTAAAGTAATTTGTAAGTTATTTCTAAACTACGTGTGCACATACAAAAGGCCCTGCCTACAACACTGGAGACTGTCATTACATTGAAGTTATTTTGATACTCATCTTAGATGGCTTATTTAGTTCCCACCCCTGGCAGTTCAGCTATGATGTCTAGACCGTATGGCACTAGCAGACCATCTCTCTCTAAATGACTTTTCCATCTGCCTAGTTCAACATGCCCTGCTTTGAGTGACAATGATCTGTATATAAATACTTTTAACATCTTTGTAAGGGAGTCTAAAATTCATGGCTCACATTCTCTTTATATATACATATATCTTACCTTATATCCATCGTGAATTTCTGTTAACTGAGGAACATACTATAATATCTTTTGCAGTTGGGTTTTTCAAATTGCCATTACTACTACTTTACTAATCCCCATATAGCCCATCTAATAACCAATAATAATCCATGATGTCACCTCCTAAAAAGTTGTGGAGCTTTATAAATGTTGTTAGATGTCCTTCCAATGTACTCGTACAGGACACTGTACTTTTTGTGTGATCATACATTTTATCATTTGTTCCCCTGATATTGATATAAAGTCTCTGGGGTTCAAAGTTGTACCTTTGAACCCCAGAGACTGTTGTTTACTGTTGTACACCAAAGACCCCATATGCTATCCACAAGTAGTGTATGCCTCATGTGCATTTGGAAATTAATAAATACTTCCTATATATAGTATTTTAATTTTATTTTGTGTGATCTCAGCATGGATTGTGACATTTGATAAATAGTTAATGATTTTAGAATATGTTTATGTGCATAATAGATTTAATGTGTATAATTAATAGATTTTTACAAATTTTCTTAACCATTGAGTTTTTAAATGTTTTTCTTTTCTTCATACTATATGATGATTTAACATCATTTTGAGGAGTTTTGAAAATTCCATTATGTATCCCATAGATATTTCTTTAGGAATTCATACACAATTCAAGTCATAATTTTCCTCTATTTGTATGAAATGCATGAAGTCACCAAATCAGAAAATTAATCTGAAATCCCTGCAAGCAGGAGTTAATAAGAATATTGAAACTTAATATAAGCCTAATGTAATAATATATTTTCTGTTAATCAATTTTCATTATTTTCACATTTTGTATTAATCAGGAATTTTAGAAATCACAGTTTTTGGATAGATTTTTGAGTAGTAGTATGTATCAACAGCCATGGTCATTGTAAGTAGCAATGAGAAATATTCCTGAGATTAGCCTATGCCTTACAAATCTTTTCAAAATGTTTCCACCATTCTTTACAGCATTATTTGGCATATTTTCAGCCTTTCTTCCATGTTTGTACCTCTGATTAGTGTTTGAAAGCAGTTGTCTTGTTCCTCATTTCTACCTTTGACAACGTGTACATATTGAACCATTTTCATCTTGCTACAGAAATGAATTTTCAAGGTTTTTTAATCATTTCAATCCAAAACTTCACTCAACATTCTCCAGCTACCTCATGAATTTTTGATTGCAGAGTGCTCAAATTTAAATGCATAATTAAACTGGTCTTGAAAGAATACTTCATTCTACATATTTTGGCAGGATTATATAACTTAGTATCTTCAAGGTCTCTCAATATATAAAGGCTTCAGGGATGTAAACTAATTAAAAAATCAAACAAATCATGGCCCTAACAGCTATTTTTCTGGCAAATTACTTGTTTCACATCTTTCCCAACTATTATTTTGATTTTTTTCTCTAGTACCTTGGTTTGCAATAACACAAGAACAATTTAATTTATTAGAATGTAGTCTCAATTTACAACTTCTCTCACATAAGTGAGAGCATAATACTATCACCTTTCAGATTAATACATAATTTACACCATTCAAAGAATATATGACAACAAAGATGACAACTGCGAAATTGCCTGATGTTTTGTTCTTTCTCTCTCTTTGGAGGCAGGTTTACATGGATGATAAACAGGACTTCTGCATCCTCTGACTCCTAATAAAGTGAAAACTCTGGAATGAGCTCAGATAACATGAGGTCATGATGTTTATTCCCTTTACTTCTTTCCTATAAATTTGTATCTACAAAGTAATGTTTCTTGAGTGAAGGTCACGCTACTCCCAAAGGAAGAGGGAGATCAGTATTCACAATGGTAGAGAGGACCACAGTGAAATGGCTTTCCCTCAAAAACAATTGAAATGCGGGCAAAAAAATGTAAAATTTTTAGAATTTTACAAACGTTTTAAAACTCTTGCAATTAATGAAACACATAAAAGGAAAGAATCTATTTAAGGGAAATTGCTAAATTTTGGTAAAACAACAGGATTCATTATGTTTTCTAATTCTCATTCCTACTACAGTTCAACAGAAAATTTGCTAAAAGCCAGTAACATGGTAACAGGCAGAGAAAAGGAGTAGAGGATGGAAGAGAGAGAAAGAGAGAAACAGGGAATCAGAGAGACAATGAGAGACAGAGGAAGACAGACAGATATAGATAGGCAGAGAGGTATCAGGATACTCTGAAACACCCATTTTAAGCACCATCTCCAGAAAACAGTGAAAACTTCCTCTAAATTTGAAATTAAGAAATATAAAAGGCTAGTGACTGTTGATCTCAAAATAGAGAGGAATGGCTACTACTAGGGAATTATTTATGTAATAGTCAACTTTCTTAGTTCAATGACATAATGCAATCTTACTTGTGCCAAACAATGGTAGCCTACATGTGGATTTTAAAGGAAATCCTCACCTGGGTATGGTGTCACACAGCTGTAATCTCAGACTCCTGGAAGGCTGAGGCAGGAAGATTTCAAGTCCAAGATCAGCCAGTGTGAGTTAGTGAGATCCTGTTTCAAAATAGCAAGGGTGAGGCAATTAACACAGAGCTCTTGCCTGGCATGTGTGAGGCCCTAAATTCAACCATAGTACTGCAAAACAACAACAAC
Source organism: Hystrix cristata (assembly GCA_004026905.1). Lineage (NCBI taxonomy): Eukaryota > Metazoa > Chordata > Mammalia > Rodentia > Hystricidae > Hystrix > Hystrix cristata. Next base: position 579 of record PVJO010032516.1, on the reverse strand, counting down.
AACAACAACAACAACAACAACAACAACAACAAACATAACAAAATCCTGGAGAATAAGATGGGAGGAGGGGATTTGAAAAATGTCCAAATATTACTGGGAATATAAAAGACTATGTGTATGCACATGCCAATACACAGAGAAGAAAATAAGCTATCATAAATATTTTCAAAGAGTTACAGGAAAATATCTAAAGTATAGTGATGATGTCTCATTAAATAAGGAATTTCAATAATAAAATTTTAATTACAAGTAAATAAATAAATTTATAATTATATTTCATTCAATAAAATAAAAATACATTTTAATTACACATTTATAGTTTTAAATATAAATAAATTCTGGATTTGAAAAATACAGCAGTTGAAATTAAAAAAAAAAATTCACTGCAAAGGTTTAACAATATACTTGGGCTGACAGAAGAAAGAATCCATGAACTAGAAGATAGGGTAATAAAATTATCCAGTCTGAGGACAAAGAAACAGAAGTTAAAATAAAAATAAAAAATAACAACAACCAAGTAGGATTCATCCCAGTGATGCAGGGATGGTTCAACATATGCAAATCAATACATGTAATGCA
>PVJO010032515.1:0-13119 GCA_004026905.1 Hystrix cristata | reverse complement strand
AAAAAAAAAAAAAAGCTAATTTCTCCCACACAACCCTTCGGGGTCCTGGACCTCTCTTATTTGGTTTCTTTCCCCATAACCTTGGGGAAGAAATTCAATGTTAAAAACCAATCATATAAGTTTTCAAATTTCTGACACCTGCATTTCAAAACATAATGACTGTAAAATAGCAGTCAGTCAGTCGAGCAAAGATTTGCATGAGTCCCTGCAGACGCCTCTCCGTTGCAAAGCAGCAGGAAGAGGTGCGGTCCGTGCCTGACCACACGACAGGGGGTCTAAAGACACAGTGGGTCTTTCAAATTAAAATGTCGTCCCATTTCTATTTTTTTAATCTAATCTGATCTATGATATTCTAGTAGCTTAGTCTCTGAAAACAGCAGGGTATTCAACTAAAAACAAATGATGGAGGAACACACAAGTTGTGCATTTACATACTTAAGAGGAAGAGGTTTGTCTTGTCTTTCTTCCGTTTGTGTAAATTGTATACATTTTTCACATTTTAAAACTCCACTGTTCAAGGTGTACTAAACATTGTCCATAAATCTAAACTTCAACTAAATGTTAAGCCCTCCTGCTAACAGAGGAAATTAATTGTCAGAAGAAAGAACATCACTTTCAGGACCAGTTCTTTGGATTCATGTTAATAATATTCACCACACTGTACACAATTCGCTGCCATATTCCATCCACAAAATAACAAGAGACGGTAATGTATCAGCATCTACCCAAACAGCAATCACTTTGCTGCCTTTCACACAAAAGACGGTTCAACCAAAGTCTGCATTAACTACACACTTGCCCGATGTCATAATTACGAGACTCATCAAAACGAAACTGCTTCATCCAAAGAATTAAAGAACATTGTAGAAGTGACTCTTAAAAATTGAGATTCCCAGTAACAATGTTTTAAAAATAAAAATTAACATTAATAGTGTGGAAAATTTGTAACAAGCAACTTAAATTGCAGAATTATAATGCCTTATCTCCTCGTTTCATTATTTATTATGTTCCATTCACTTATAATAAGAGCGAAAAATAATGTCACTCAAATTAGTGCCCTTTGACCTAATTTTTTAAATCTCTTATGGTGATTTGTGTATGGCTTATACTTTTTATCCTCAGTATATTATGATGTTTTGATATCTTCAGTATTTTTCTGACTGGAGAGAGGCCGCCCCCCCAGGGGTCAGCGGGTTCTCATAGACAGCACACAGTCAGAGGTATGCACGCCTTTGATTTGAGGACTAACCAGCCTGGAACCAAATCTTCTCTATCAGGTCCACATAGTTCAGACAAGAAGATCAGGTCCAGTTACCTGTGGACTAGGCAATGTCCTTTAAGCTTAGAGCCTGCTAAAATTGTTCAAACTAGCCAATCCTAAACTGTTTAACCTGCCCTGACTTTCTGGAAGAAACTCCAGTAAAAACCACAGCAATACGATCTACCCTGCGCCTGCCCTTTTCGCCTCCTAAAGCTGGTTCCTTGCAGAGCATGTTAGGACCTCCAAGTATAATAAACTGTTTTCCTGAGCCTTTCTGACTCTTCTCTTGTGGTTGTACCTGACTATCACACAAAAGAACAGAGAACAAGGTGTTTATGATTTACTTATTTTCCTGTTTCCTGCATGCAACCTTACTGTTGACTATCAGACTCCGTTCTCCCCTCTACCGACATACTGCTGGGCCTGGCTAGCTTCAAACCAAAGCTCCACCAGTAAAATGAAAGGAGAGATTTCTTTTTTTTTAAATTTTATTTTAATGGTATATTTTGGATCTACATAGTGATAACATGCATCACAAGGGATTTGTACCTGTACATGATGTATCTTGATGCTTCTTTTCTTCACGTTCCCCTCCCCTCCCTTCAACTCCTCCTCCCTCGTTATTTATAAAAGCTTTGTTTCCATTTTTTCCCCTCTATTCTTTTTTCTCTTGTCCCTCTGTTCATTTCTCCCTCCCTCCCTTGTTCCCCTTCCCATTTGAACAATTTATTACCTTTCCCAATATAATACATTTTAGGGTTTTTTATACAATGGAGCACTACTCTGCCACAAAGGACAATAAACTTAAGATGTTTCTAGGTAAATGGATGCACCTTGCTTGAGACCATATTCTTAAGTGAAATAAATTGGACACACATGTTTAAATACCACATTGTTTTTCTGGTGTGAGAAACTGAAAGCATAAATAAGGAGAGATTTCTCAACTGAGTAAAAGTTTGAAATAAAAGACTATTAAGTCTTCTCTACACCTAATAACTGTATTTTATAATTTTATATCACATAGCAAAAAGAAAGGTGGGAAGAGGAAAGAAAATGGGAGGCAGGACAAGAGAGATGGAGAAAAGATGAAGGAATAAAGACAACTTTTGTATCTCAGTAATTTATAACCAAGGCATAGATTACTGTGAAATAAGGCTTTAATCATAATTATTATATAGTACCAAGTTTCACCTGTCCTTACCCTTTTAAAAATAAAAATAACCATATCACTCACACAGAATATGTTTGAGAATCTAGAGGGACAGTTCTACATTTGGAGTATAGACATAAAATTATGTCTCAGGGCTTCAGCATTAATTTAATTAGAATTTACAGTCCCTTTCATTTATCATTTATAGTAGCAGTTTTAAACTCCTTGATTGATTCATGTTATAATCATTAAGTAATTTTACAATTCTAATTTATAATAGTTTGTCTGTTGACTTTTCCATACTGATATTTATGCCTGCCCTAGATTCTGTCATTTTACAAGCATGTTAGTTAATGACTCTCTCCAGTTTATTAATAAGTTTAATTAAAGCAAATAAGGTAAACAACAGTGTCATGCTCATCTTCACATCATCTCTCTTGCATGGGGCTCAGAAATATTTTTATTCATCAATTGTTTTTTGAGCTTCTACTCTGTACTTGCCAATCCTCTGGGCATAGTTAACAATGTGGCTTTCCAAGTGAGAGAAATCTGTGTTTAAAGCCCTGTTCTGCTATTTGCTACAACTCAGTTTCTTATACTTCCATTCCCCCACCTGGAAAATGGGCAAAATAATATAAGTACTTCCTTCCCAGGTAAATATTGAACAAGAATATACAAGTAAAGTGCTTAACAGAATCTCACATATGGTAAGTATTCAAAAAATGCTATCTATGTCAATCACATAGTATCTATTAGATGATGCTAACAATAGAATCATTAATAATATAACTATGTATTACAGAATGATTGAAAGAAACTTTCATGAAGAAAGGACTTTTTGCCACTTTTTTCCTTTGGTGTATCTCCAGTGCCTATAGCAGAGTAGGTACTCCAAAAAAAGGGTAATAAATAAGTGATACAGTAGTCGAGATATGCATAAGTCCCTGACTTACGAACACTTGAGTTGTGAACTCTCACAGATACCAATGGACCTTGCGTTATGAACATTCTTATAGGCGAACAAATCGCAGAAGTAGCTCGTACGTCTGCAGGACATTGTCACAGTTGTGCTGCTGTGTGCTTATTGTACAGTGTGACATTGTGCAGTAGTAAAGCGCTCAATCAGAGCCCCGGATGCCCAGAAGCAAGTATTATTTATAGTATTTGTGTGTATGTGTTTGGTGTTTTTATGCTTACATTGTATATTTGTGTCAAAGGTGCATAAGACTCACTATGTCAGACTTATGAACAAATCTGACTTAACAAACGTTCTCCCAGAACAGAACTCGTTCATAAGTTGGAAACTTACTGTATTCTTACATAAAACTGATTTCATAGTCTTTATGAAAGACATTTACTTGAAGAATTAGAAGCTCCGTGGAAGAATGGTCTATTAGGATTAAATAAAGCAAGTCTTCTAGCACATCAAGATAATCTATTTACTGCCAGGATCCTGTCTGAGAAAAAGTCAGCCAAATAATACAGGCAGTAACTACTTACATTAAAAACCCTACCCTTATATATATAAGGGTAGGGTTTTATATATATATATATATATATATATATATATATATATATATATATATATATAAAATCTAAATAATAAAATCCTCGAATTGGCAATTAATATGGTAAGTTAATTAAGCTTAACCTGTTAGACACTCAGAGAGGTCTTAACATATAAGAACTTGGTAAACCCAAAATCATAAACTCTTGATCTTCTTATTAATCTCTAGAACTACACAACAAATGTTTTTAACAGAACAAATTAAAATGACAATAATTCCAATCATATCTCCTGACAACATATTTTAGTAGTTCCAGATCTATGCTAAAAATATTTTGTGTACGTTTGTTTTTCCATTCAGTACTCCAGGAAAAAATTGCCAAAAGGCAGCTTTCCAGATGGAAAAGAAAACAACATGAAGAACCTGAGAAATCCACAGGATCCATTTAGGAATTACATAATGAATGTACTAGATGTGATGAGGCATAATGGACACCAGCCACTTCTCTTTCAGCATGTATTTCTGCCTTTTTATCAGAATCCTCACTCTCTTCCAGCTCTGCTCCTCTTCCTTCCAACAATGTTATTCTGGCAGATCTACCAGTTTTAGTATCTCAGATTTCTTGTCCTCCTTACATAGTGAAGTGGCTAGAAGAAACATTTCCTCGTAGGTGGCTAAACTGGCAGTAGGACAAATTTTCAACTGCCTGCATCAGCTCCCTCCCCACCCCTTCCTACAGGAGGAAAGAATGAATTGAGACAGACATAAACACATGTGGAAGAGAAGTAGAAATGAGTGGGGTGGGGTATATGAGAAGGTAACACAGCAGGAGAGAATTACCCATTGAAAGCAACCTAGTCTTTAGATTAAAGCAGGTTTGAGACAGACTGGCAAGTCATCTCAAATCTTGTTAGCAAACTGAGCCAACAAATCTCTGTTTCTGCTCAAATTTCCTTGAGTTGTACTTCTTTCACTGATATTAAAAGAAATGTAATGAACATAGGAGAGTTTAGATTTTGCTTAGCTATAAAATATTCAGTAATAGTACAGTATAAGCTTATATATCAAAATATTTCAAGTCTTATGATATTTAAGATTTTCGACTTTGCACATTATTGTTTTCTGTTTTTAAGGTTCTAAACATTTCTCAGTAAGAATTGAAATCATAGCATGTGTCTTCACTAGACATAACAGAATAAAACTTCAAATCAATAACAAGGATCTTTAGAAATTATAAAAATACATGGAAAATAAACTACATGCCTTTGAATTACCAAGGGGCTATTGAAGAAATCAAAATGAAATTTTAAAATGTATTGAAATAAAGGAAAATGAAAACAACATGTTAAAACCTACGGCAAAAGCAGTACTAAAAGAGGAAATCTTATTGCAGTAAATGCCTAATAGAAAAATAGAATAATTTCAAATAAACAACCTGCAGATACAACACAAACTAGAAAAGCAAGACCAAACCAAAAACAAAATTAATAGAAGAAATGATAAAAATCACTGCAGGAAAAACAGACTAGATACTAAAAACACTGCAAAATATCAATGAATGAAGAATTGTTTTTCTGGAAAAATAAAATTCAGAAACTTTAACTAGGCTACCCAAGAAAAACAGATGATTCAAATAAAAATAATAGAGATGAAAAAGGAGACAAGTGATATCATAGAAATGCAAAAAAAATTATTAGAGACTATTATGAACAACTATATGGCAACAAATTTGAAAACCTAGAAGAAATGAATATATTTCAGAATATACAAAGCCTACCAAATTGAATGAAGACACAGAAAACCTGAACAGACCAATAACAAGCCATCAAAGTGAATCAGTAACAAAAAAATATATATTACAAACATAAAATCCCAGGATGGAATAGCTTTACTGCTAAATTTTATCAAACTTTAAAGATGAATTAACACAAATTCTTCTCAAAGTACTCAAAAAAAATTGAAAGAGAAAGTGGGGGGAACCCATCCAAACTCATTCAATGAGGCTAGGATTACCCTCACACCAAAACAAGACATGGATAAAACAACAAAAGGAAACTATACACCAGCATCCCTAATAAGCACAGGTGCAAAAATTCTCAACAAAATACTAGTAAACCAAATCCAATAACAGATCAAAAAAATTATATATCACAATGAGATTCATCCCAAGAATTTTAGGTTGTTTCAACATACACAAATTAATAAACTTAATACAGCACATCAGCAGATTGAAGGACAGAAACAATACGATCACCCCAATAGAGACAAACTTTCAATAAAATTCAACATCCTTCCATTGATTTTAAAAAAAAACCCTCGACAAATTAGGTTTTTAAAGACTTACCTCATGGTAATAAAAGTCATTGTGGTGGATCTACTATTGTGGTCAATTTGAGCACAGCAGGACTGAGTTGGTGTGATGGTTCTGGGCATAGAGGATCCACCTGAGGATTGTTGCTGACACAGCATAAAGGAGAACTGGAGCTGAAGACAGCAGCCGGCTGTTTCCCACGAAGAGCTCTGTTGCAGCTGGTTCTCCCAAAGGGAACTCAGCTGTTCTCACAGAAGGAGCTCAGGGCCTTGCTGTCACTAGGGATGGCTGCTGTTCACTTCAGGGGAGCTCTGATTTTCATCTCTGCCGTGAGTATCGTGTCCTGGTTCCAGTATAGATTTCTTCAGTCTTTTAGCGAAGACACCGATGTACATGGAACAGCGCTATGTGCTCCCAGCCTTGGATTGGATCTTTTGGGTCTCCAGTGCATAAATAGATGTTCCGCACCCTTCCTGTATTTGGCTTGTGTGTGTAAATGTTATAACTTGTGTTCGTCCTGTATTAAATCTGCTCTCTTGCAAACCACTGACTCTAGCAAAGTAACTAAGACAGTTGTACATACAAACCCAGAGCCAACATCATAAATGAGAAAAAGCTGTAAGCACTTCCTGCAAGATCTGAAACAAAACAAGGCTGTCCACTCGTACTACTCCTGTCCAACACAGTACTGGGAATCTAAGCCAGAGCAATTAGACAAGAGAAAGAAATAAGGGACATTCAGATTGGAAAGGAGGAAGTCAAACTGTCTCCCTAATTGTGGATGACGTGATCTTATATACAGATAACCTTAAAAACTTCACCAAAAACCTGCTGAAACTTAAAAATTAAGTAAGTTTGCAGGATACAAAGTCAACATACAAAAACATTATCTTTTTATACACCAATAATGAACTGGTTGAAAAAGAAATCAAGAAGCAATGCCATTCACAACATCCACATAAAAAGTAAAATATCTAGTCATAAGTTTAACAGAGAAAATGAAAGATATTTACAATGAAAATTTTAAAACTCTGGTGAAAGAAATTGAAAAGGACACCAAAAATTGGAAAAGTGCGGTGCTCATGTATTGGAAGAACTAATATTGTTAAAATGTCCATACTACTCAAGACAAGCTACAGGTTCAATGCAAACCCCATCAAAATACTAATAACATTCTTTACAGGAAGAAATAATCACAAATTTCATATGGAACCACGACAGACCAAAAATAGCCAAAGCAATCTTGAGTGAAAAGAACTTATAAAGTTTATAACATACATATAGGACACTGACAAATATTAAGTATTAATAGAACATTATGTAAACAATCATAAAGTACCCTAAGACCATAAAACTAAATTAATTAACCAAAAAATAAAGATCATTTACTCTGAAGCCAGACTGCCTGGACTAAAAAGTAGGCTCTGTCATTTATTATGTATAACACCTTGATCAAGTTACTTAACAGAGATACATATTTCATCTATAAAATGAACTACAGAGCAGTAAAAAGATCTGAAATGTGGAAAGTGCTTAGAACAGTATTGAGAGACATTAAGCATTTACATTAGTAAGCATTCTTCTTGCTACCTAAAATAACTGATGGTACAATAAACAGATCCCAGATTTCATCGGCATGATTTAACTTTAAAACACCCCATGGCTGGCTTATTTTAACGTCTCACACTTTGCTTCAATTAAAGAAACAAGGACCAGATCTTCCTGATAGATGCACAAACCTTCATGTGTACACATCAAAATTAATGAAGCGTTTCAACCATGTTAGTAGTGACAAGCCAAAAATAGCATGGTGATTCCCTTTGCTACTTGCCTTTTTCCTTCTAATGGAGACTGATGTAATAGAAAACAAATTATCTGACCAGGAAGTTGGGCCCTAAGCCTGAAACAGTCTAGCACTAACTGCATTTGCTAATTTTCTATGGTATGATAATGTTCTTAGAAAAAAATGCCACACCACGATCCTAGGTTTCTTGCATTCAGTTGTACACAGGACCACTCATGCACTATAAATGTGTGAAGCATCCAGACTATAAACACTTAAACTCGAAATTGTAAAACCATATAATACAAGCTTTTAAAAAAAAATCTGCTCACCATACTGAGCCATTAAGATGCCTAATTAAGCATCCAAAGGCAAAAAGGGACTTTATCTGGATAGCAATGTTACAGGGGATTTTTGTGTGTGCTTTATCATTTCTAAATGTTTTACAACATAGAAGATTTCTTCTAACATCAAAGAATAAAAAGTACACATACTATGTATGTGACTTTTAGGGGAAAAAAACAGGTTGATTCCCTGCTGCAGCTTACAAAATGAACTTGTTTACCTGTTTCATCTTAGAAAGTTACATAAGGGGACAAAATGATAAGGGACAGGAGAGAGAGAGAAATCTGGGGATGAGATTAATTTGCAGAGACTAAGAACAGCCTTAGATACTTGTATGATTTAGGGAAAGTCCAGCCTGTCACTTTCAACAGGCAGAATTTACAGTGATTAAAATACGCTGGATGTTGCAAGTGCTTTTTAAAAGTGGGGCGATTGTATTTAATTATCCAAAATGACTGAAGAATTCATTCTTTCTTTAAAATTAGAATTATGCAGTGCCTCTCTGAATCATACTCCTTGACTGAGCATCTTTCTGGGAACCAGCAGTGTTTGTTCATCAAATACCAGAGGAAATATGCAAGGTCAGTGAGGGTCAGAAGAGCCCATGTCTTGCACAGATTTTGTACAGGTCTTGCGTGGACTCGTATGAGCATGTCCTGGAGAGAGCCGAATAGATCCCTTTAAACATTAAAAGTTTTAAGTTAAAATAAAAAGTTTAGAACCCCAGTTCATCTCATTAGGAAAGTTTCTTCTAGATTTTTCTTGCTTGTCAACTCAAAGACAGAGTTTATATAGTATAAGGAGAACATGTGTTTGTGTGTGTGTGTGTGTGTGTGTGTGTGTGTGTGTGATTTACTTAGGAGATTTGAAAGACGATCATAAATATTATTAAAAACATTGGCCACCAAAACGACACTAAAAGCTGCCTTTCATTTTGAGATCCACTGGATAAGTTTCACAAAAAGGTATCATTTGGGATGAACCTAAATCAAGAAGTGGGTCAGTTTTAAGAAAACTTCACAATCCCAATCTTCTGTGTAATTTTGCCTTTCAGAGGAAACACAATGTGTCTCACCTTTAATGCTTTGAAGTTTGATAATAAATGTGAATGGGACTCGTGCATAGTTTGCAAACCAAACAGAATGTTTGAGAGTTGATTTTTCAAAACGGTATAGAAAGCCAGCCAGATGCAGCAAGCAGATTTCAGGGTGCATTGAAAGGGAACTTACTGTCAGAGTTCCAACTTGAGGTACTGTTTAGAGTTGCTCTTCAAAAAAGGGAAGTTTCAAAAACTGCAAATGAAAAACAACTATCATATTAATAAATTTAATTCAGAAAAACTCCAGAAAGTAAACACATGTAAAGGGTTATAGACTCTTATGGTTGGTATCTAGATGTCCTGCGTATGATGCACATGTAGGTGGGGCATTGAGAAGGTGATTGCATTACAGGGCGTTATAGCTGACTTGCTATTAGGAGGTGGGTTCTGGTCAGAAGAGGCAGATCACCAGGGCATGACCTACAAGCCTCCCTACCTCACCCCTCCCTTCACTCTCTCTGCTTCCTGTCTGCCATGGGGTAATTTCTAAGTGAATGGTACAACTAATCATATTATAAGAATTCAAAAGAGAATCACCATGAAATTAAATAATCTTAAATGGCTTCCCAGAGGAGGTGACATTTTGGGTCAAAAATGGAGTATTCAGATAAGCAAAGAGGAAAATTTTGTGTTCAGAGGTTCAAATGGATTCTCTGCTTGTCCCACACATGGTGGGACACGTCGTCCTAAAATATCACTCTGATGATAACATTCTATTTTTTTCAAGGAGATTAGTAGCTTTCATTGTACTTTTAAGCCAAAGCTCAGAGTTGTTAGATGGACATTTAAGGTCTTTAATCAGCTAGTCCCAGTTTATGTTCAAGTACCATCCTTCCAGAAACCCCCGTGTCAACTGAAGACGGATGGGGGCCACTGACGGCAGGTGCCTGGAGACCAGGGTCTCCAAAGAAAAGTGAACGCGTAGGACAAGCTCATACACACACGTGTAGGTTCTAGGGTAAAGAAAAAAATTCAGGTTTTTGTGTCTATAAAGAAGTTTTAAGTATGGCTTTAAGAAAATTTTCAAACAACAAATTTCTATGAGTTAAATTTTATTAGTTTAAATGTAATTTCTTTTACCAGAATATCAGCATATACTGGAAAGTTCTGATTGGAAATCAAGAGGCCTCAATTGAAGATCCAGGCAGGTTTAAGAGAGCTAAATTACTGGATGTGTCCCAGGCAGAGTTCCAATATAGTTTAATTCCATGAAAATGTCACCCTGTTTTCCCTAAATTAGTTACTGAAAGCTATAAATTACAAAAATATAAAATGCCTAGTTATAAAACTTTCTTCAAAGGAGATGGCCAAGCTTTTAGAAATAAGTAGCAAATACTGCTATAAAATTTAGAGTTCACTTTTAATTTGTAGTTCCTAGAACCACAAAGAGCACTGTCAATTTAACTCAATGATGCATGCTTTACAAATACCATTCAACACCTGAAAAAAACCAATTCTATCGATTACTTGGACTAACATTTTCACACGAATTGCTAATTAATCTGCTTCTTGGGTAAATTTCCTAAATGCCTATCAGATTGTTCACTCCAACATCTCAATTTCAACTCTCACTATTTTTCACTCCAGTTTTCTGTGTCACTGAATTTCTGGATACTCAGGTTGAGTAGCATGAGATATGTGGAAACTGAGAGGAGCAACAGACACAGTAAGAAAGCATTGTCATATATTTTACTGTGTGTTCATTTTGCTCAGCCTTGACACTCACCTGCATACTCCAAGAGTTCATTAAAAGGTTGTCCTGGTGTCCCTAGAGGTGTGGGTGCCATCAAAGAAAGGCGCATTTACTTGTATCAGTCAGCCTTGAGCCCCAGGTGTAAAAAGTGGAGCATCACAGGCCTCTACATCACTGGTATGCTGTCCCATGTTGGGATAATTCTATATTTCAGCCATCAAAATGAAACAGAGAAGCAAATACCATGATAGAATAAAGCAGTGTATTTTTTGTTCCACTGGTTTTGATAAATTACGCTCAAATAAAATTTCTTTTACTAATAGCCCCAAGACAATTGATATTTTATACATTTTAAGGAATTACATTAACTTTAGACATTTTAAGGAATTATATTAATTGTAGTATAACACTTCTGCCTGTAGCAAAAAATATTTCGCCCATACAAAATATTTTGAGGGAGTCATTTTTGTAACAGTTCATTATACAGTATTACAACGTTTAATGACATGAGTTTGTTTTTATTCATCCTACGAATAATTACTGAAGCTCTTTATGTGTGCAACTTCTCACTGGGTCCTGCAGAGGAAATTCAAAGAACTGAAGATGTAATCCCTGCCCTAAAAGAAATCATGATCTTTATAATTAGAAAAAAATGCCTGTCTACAAACTAATGAACAGCTTAACAAAGCGTTGGTTAAGAACCTGGATAATACAAAAAGTAATAGAAACACAGAGATAAATATAAATTGGGGTAGTCAGAAAATATCTCCCATGTTGGGTCTGGGACGTAAGCAGCACAAAAATGGAAAATACACATGTTGAACAGAACTACAGTATCTTGCAGATAATTACATTGCCCACTTTAATTTCAAACTTTCAGAAGTATGAAAATTACATAAAATAATCAGCCTTTATTGCTCACTTTGCATTTTAGCTGATGATTTCTGGGTATTCCCTAGAAATATATTAGAATGTTTTTCTTACATAGGTATACATTAAATGCTTAGCAAGTGCTAATTATTAGTAAAATAATCATTTATTGTGTAGTCAGAATTTTTCCATGCTAGACTTTTAGCCTTGTATGGAAGTACAAAAGCAAGACTCACTCCTTGTCTTCTGGTGACTCATAATCTAGTAGAACACAGAGCCGCAGCCAATACCCGGGAACAGAGTGAAAAACGCCGTAGTGCAAACTATGGACCCTCAATACCAAGCTTCAAGTTCTGATAGTTGTGACAGGAAGAGTAGCAAGTCCAGAAAAACCTCAAAAGATGTACAAGAACAAAACAAGAAAGGGAATAAGTACAGGAAAAGAGTATATTACAACTGGAGGAAATATCATGAGCAAAAGCTGAGGGCAGTGTGAGACCGGAAGGGAGACAGGATACAGAAGGTTCTCAGGCGTGTTGCTGAAGATGGGTACCAACCATGTGCCAGCAGTAGAGTTTAAGATCAAGCCAAGTGGTACATTGAAGGGTTTAAGTAGAGAATTTTCTGGCACGGTACATGATTTAGAAAAATTACTCTGAAGCATGAATAAAAGAACAAAAATACTCTAAGAAATTTGAAATATTACTTAAAACTTATTTTTCTATCCTAATGTCCCCTAAATACACTAGTAAGCTTTTATTTTCAAAGTTATGATCTTTATTTCAAACGGTTCTTGTGCAATGTCTGCTAGAGAAAAGGTTCTGAAAGAATAGAATTGACGTCAATTCAGCGAAACTCTATTCTGTCTCTGTAACACAATACTTCTTGAATCTCCTGGTGCTAGATACACCTATGCTTTCTCAATTATTCATTTCTCATTATGTAAAGAAAATTAAGCAAAATGATTCTGACTGAAGGAGAAAAAGAGCAAAATTTAGAGCCAAGAATAAATTACCATAAGCAGTGAGCACTATAGGTTTAAACAGCCATTTAGAAAATGAACCCATCATAAAAGCAAAAGAAATTTACATGAACGAAA